>KN486069.1:28267-43793 GCA_000787095.1 Periophthalmodon schlosseri
CTCTCCCTCCATCTCCTCCTCCCTCTATCCCTTTCTCCCTCTCCTCCTCCCTCCCTCTCCTCCTTCCTCTGTCCCTCCCTCTCCTCCTCCCTCACCTTTTTCCTCTCTCCCTCCGTCTCCTCCTCCCTCTCTCCCTTTCTCCCTCTCCTCCTCCCTCCCTCTCCTCCTTCCTCTGTCCCTCCCTCTCCTCCTCCCTCACCTTTTTCCTCTCTCCCTCCCTCTCCTCCTCCCTCACTCCCTCTCTCATTCAGACCTGTGACTATGGCCACTGCCCCATAACAGAAACATAGTTAGAAAAGGATGGTGTGAATCAAGCAAAGTTTTTCATTTAGAAGCTCAATTTTTTCACCGATTGAGTGATTCAAATGTCAAAACAGAGTTGATGTGGTCAATTAGACACATTTTTCTGCTAAAAGTGAAGGGTAAATGCTTTAACATGTAGCACTCAGCAGGGCTAACACCTAGTGCTTTTAATACCTCAGGGGTATTTCTTCGTTTAATGCTTCCATGAGCTGAGAATGCATCTACCTGCGAGTTAGTGAGCACACTGCCCCATTTTCACATTATTCTTTGGTTCATCACTTCATAAACAAACATGTGGGGTGGGACTAACTAAGACTACGCCGTGAGGATGGAGGTGTGCAGAGGCATTCGGGGGCAGCTGATTCCACATGGCTCATGAACCAGCTCTGCTTTGTCTCTCAGGCCCTGCTACTTGCAAACCACTAAAAGGATTGAATTAAAATTTTAAACTGAGCTGCGCCGGGCTTACTGCAACTCAGGACATTTATATATAAAACATACTTTTCCAAACCCAATGCACTATGAGTCATATCATTTTTTGCACTGTCTCTTAAGACTGCAGAGGGTGTCTTGTCTCGCAGGAAAAAAATATACCTTAGTGTGAACAGAATTGCAGTTTGAGGTAACTATTTAAAATAATCACAATTTTAATAGAGCCAATCCCTTAACTAAGCCTGAATCATTCTTCATAAACATGTGTTCATTATGAAAAAAGCCTTCTATCATGGTTGTATTGTCTCATAGTTTTGATGGTTCTGACAGCATGACCTGTTGATATCTGCTGTATTTAACCAGGAAGCAGGTATTGCTTGGATCATATGGATGTGAACTGTATGTATCTGTGTTGTTCTGTGTCTGACTGTGTTTGTGTGTGCTGTCTTGTGCCATGCAGCTAAAGTGGCACCAGAGCCCAAGACAACGTGCCTCTCGGGGACAGTGAAGTTGACCTGACCTCACCTTTACCAGGGCTAATTAAGGTGTAGTTATTGGTACCCAGCTGGAAAACACTGAACTTCATTGAGAGTGGCCTAAACTTCATTCTACTGTTTAGGCCAGTGGTGCTCATATCTCAGCATGTTTGTATAGATATGTAATTATTTTTTAGTTACTATTTTGTATTCATTCAGCATCTTCAAGGTTTTCATGAGTGTGGTTACAAATTTCTTGTAATGAGAGGAGTCGGTAACAGTCAGTGAAGTCCCAGTGAAGTTCATAAAACATCAGCGCTGACATGGTTTAAAGGGTGAGGCTAACCGCAAACCTAACCACAGCCAATGGCAATTCTGGGACATCCTATCATGACACAGCGGCTAAAGCTTTCTCCAATGAAACAGCATTCTCCTATAGCTGCAAAAGTCTTTTGTATATTTTCAAAAGATGAAATTGTTAATACAGGCGGAGAGTGCAATATGTACAGGGAGAATGAATGGAAAGTCCTGAAAGCACTCAGAGCCACTTGGAGACCTTGTTCACTCCACTTCCTCTGTGAGTTTCCTGGTCGGGGCTCCCCTCCTCCTCAGCTTTCAGAAGACAGGGAGTTGATGTTTCAGATATTAGTGAGCTGTGTCAGACAGTTAAACTGCCCTGTATCGATCCACTAGCCTCACTCTGCAGCAGCCCCTCTGGTTTTAATGGCTTGTAATGGAGCTGTTCTTTGATATCCAAACACTGCTTTGTTTAAACAAGGTTTCAAAGGGTCTTACCAAAATGGGCAGAATCAAGTTAATAATAAAATGGCTCATGGATTTTCAAAATATGTTTCAGTGCATTATCTGTAAAACAAAATCTCTTTTTGATCTTAATTACAAACAATGGGGGAGAATTGTTATCACCCCAATCTCACGAGTGGAAATAAGCATTAGTGCTGTAACCTGGTACAATGCATCTCTCCTGCTCAGGTAAATGTACTGTGCACAGTCCCTGCCTCATTAAATAAATACACTAAATATCAATATGGCATTTGAGTGTGAATTCTCAAGTATCCCAAAATTGCAAATTTGCCCCCACTCACTGAATGTGTGAACGTCTGCATACATGTGTGATTTGTGGCTAAAAATGGGGTGTTCACGAGATGGTGGCAGACACTCATTCAGTCCTATTAGCTCCACAGCACACACAAGAATAATAGTCAAATCTCGTGCTCTCACTAAGTGCCTATGAAGGATCATGTTTCCTCAGTATGACACCAACAGTTGCAACATCACATCTAAGCTGCTAATGGTTTGCATTCAACAAATGCTGTTAATGAGTTAATTACAGTGTGTTTTGTTTTTATGTATTCTGCAGTGGGAATAGGTACAACAGTTTGTGAATGCGACAGTTTGGGTTGCTGCAGTCTACCAGCACAGGCCGCGTTCATGACAAAAACATCTGATTAGCTCTTGCTAGCATGTAATTAATATCTTCTTTCTGCCTGTATTCCCCTGAGCACAAGAAAGAGAGACACTGACACAAGTTGACATGCAATTTCATCTTTTCATGCATCACAATGTAACAATTTCAAATTCTGCTACTTATCTGACAAAATCCTAAACAAACATCCCACCTATATAGGCTGTAAAAGTGCTTTCATTACAGACTATTGCTGTGGCAAAGACACACACGAGTTTGGAGAGTTATTGAGAGTTACATAGACATATGCACACTCTCACTATCCAGTCTTGTGCACAGTTTTAGATTAAACTTTGAAAGTAATGAAAGATTGATGAAGTGCACAGGAGGCTCTGACGTAAGCAAGGCAGAATACGACAGTGTCACATGTTTTATTGAAAGACTCGGTGAAGCACTCTGTGAGGAGGGTGAAAGAACCAAATGGCAAAGGGGACCCTATATGTGTGCAGGTTTCAAACAAACACAAGGTGACTGTGATTAAAGTGCCCTTTACCCAAACAACCGGTTAATGAAGACCTGGCGATCAATAGAGCAAGTATCCAAGAAAAACAGGCTTCAAATCCACGTCGATATTTGCTTTATGTCTTCTTCTTAATGACAATGAGCCTCACTCCATTTCTTATCATGTAGATTAGGTTTAAATATGTCATGAAGACACAAAATAATTACAGCTTTAAAATGACTGCTCATATCATTGTGCTTGATATTAAATGTGTCTTTCCTTTGGCTGTTTGTTTCTAACAGATAAAAAGGAGCTCTCTTATATCTTTCAATAAAAAGACCGAGAAGCATAATTGTTCATAACACACTCAATGTGGCTGAAAATGAACAGTGGCCCTGCTGATAACAGGGCCAGTGAAGGGCAAGGGGTTCGCTGAGGCCACTTCCTGACAGTCAGTGAGCCATCTACGCAAACTAGAGCTCAGTACAGAGAGCCGGAGGGCCACTCATAACTTACACTGAATACCAGCGTGTTTGGTGGGAACAGATACCTGTGCCAGCTACTTTCAGATCTGTGCCAAAAGCTTTCTTACCCACGTCATGTGAGGAAAACACAAGATTAATCACACTGCTGCCACACGGCTGCCAAACCAAAGCATTGTGTGTGGAAAATAAAATAGTGCAATCAGAGGCATTTGTGCTGATGGCTGCTCACAAACACAGCTGCCTCTCGCAGCGTTTCTTTGAATCCCACTTTTCAGCTCAGTGTTTGCTGCCATCACCCTGTTCCTCTGTCACTGCCTCCATCCATGTGGCGCCATCTGTCCATCAGCCATGTTTCTATCCACCATTTTCCTCCGCTCTCCGTCATTTTACTTCAGCTCGGCACTGGGACAAGCAAGTGTATGCACACAACCAAGCAAGCTGTGAAGAAAGCACTTTCAGTTCAGATCGACTATCTTCTTGCCCTGGACAGACACTGAAACAGGCCTCTGGCATAGACTATTTTAAAATACCATCTGTTCATGTGGGTGCCCCACAAACCCAGGCTATATCTGATGTATTATTGTTTGAAAAACTGTTTAGTCTAAAGAAAATAAATATGCCAAAACTGTGTGGTCTGTGGAATGAAACAAACTAGAGCAATGGACAAATGCGTTGAAATGTCTCCTAACATATCATGCAACATAATGACTTCAAACAAAAGGCCTTCATCATCAACCAGGCTTTTTTCTTCATTATAAATGTGTATTAATGATCCCGAGAACAACTAGAAGCTATTTTGAGCACAGTGAAGTTGCCTAGTGACTCATTCTCTCATAAGAACATAGCTGTCTGTATCTCAACAAGCATCCTGTTTAAGATCATCCTGTATAAACCAGGCTCTGTGTGAACTAGCATTACATGTGGTAATGTAAGGTGTTTTATTGTAGACATACAAAAGTGACAGCACAGGTGTTATTCTCAAAGATGACCAACAATAATATATGCCAACCCACCTGCACCAGGTTCCATCCCTCCAAGGACTCAGCGATGATGGAGGTCACAGACGGGCAGACGCCTCCAAATATCATCAGGTGTTTGGGGCCGTAGCATATGGCATCAAAAAAGGCCCGCAGTCCCTTGGCGTTGTCACACTGTGGAGAAGAGAGAGTTTAATTTAGACTTGTGAAACAATGAGCCAATTTGTACATACACTGCAAGAAAGACCAAGTATTATACTGTTTTCTGTTACTTTAAAGACAGTGAAGCATATTTTTTCAGTTATACAGTGTAATGTAGTTAATAGGAATGACCTGACGCTAAATACCATTTAACTTGTTATACTCAGGGAGTACTGTCACCCTGCATAATTGCAGCCCTGTCTATATGCATCTATTCAAAGTCTCATGTAAAACAATACAGCTCTCAAGCTGCAAGCCCCCGCTCTGATCCACTGCTGCAGAATGCAGCCAATTCATGTCACTATAGCAACTGGAGAAAAAGAGAGAGAGTGAAATCAAAGAGAAAGTGTGTAGGTTTCTATTGATTGCCACATGAGCTGGCTAACTGAGTTTAGCTGTGATTTCCTGATTTCCACAGTGTATAATGATATTCCTATCATCAGTAAACACTTGGCTCTCAGTATTGTATTATTGCGGCTCCATTCAGGGCGCGGTGTGCAGCTGCAGAGGCTGCAGCCTGAATGGCAGGTGCGCTGCGTGTTTGTGCCTCTGACACGGCCCGTCTCATCTGGAGAGTCATTTGACCTTGTTAGCCATCGGCCGGCAGCTGAATGAGATTTCCCACCAAGCAGCATCACAGTGGGCCTCAGCACTAGAGATTGAAAAGAAAATCCAATGTCTTTTTAGGCTGTGCAAGACTGTACTTATGGCTTCAAAATTGTGTTAGAATAAGAGCCTTCAGTTAAGGCAATACAATATAATGTCATAGTTACTCTATTTGTTGTGCAGGTGTTGACACTGGACAACAGACTGTTTCAGAATAACGCAAAAGAAGAACTATGACAACAGATATTATAATATTTCTGTCATTGGGTCTATTCACACAAAATAAAAACCGGTACAGAGTTCAAAGTGAAGTTATTTTTTATACAATGGGACTGTGGCACAAACCCAGGTTTTTCTGAGCGCCATATAGAGAACAAACTGAATAAACAGGAACTTTGTCTGAACCTTCTAACGAATAAAATAAACATCAGGGAGAAAAACTGCCAATAGTGTAGCGCAAAACCAGTCTATTTATTGTTTTTGAGCAGTTTTGAAGTTTGAAGGTGCACTACTCTTTGGTGGAGGCCCCTCAGGTCAGGCTCAGATCAGCGAAGAGATAAGCCTGCTCAAGAATGCATGTTTTTAAAGTTCATTCAGCAAGAATAACACCTTTGAGTGAATACATGAAAGATGGATACATTTCATGTCATACTGTGGAACATTTCATGCAATTACATTTCCACGGAGACAAACAGGGGGCGGAATGAGGCTGGAATTCCACTGAACCCAAAAGCAGACAATATTCGGTTACGACATCGTCACTTAACAGTCCCATAGCTTTAAGAAGGTGAAACATTATTGAAGCACACAGGCGGGATTCTTGTAAATGAAAAGACATAAAGCCCGAGCTAATCTGTCCCTGCTCTCCATCTGAAACGATAAATCCACAGACCATTTACAAAGCCTTTTCCAAACCATTGTATTTCCTTGACCATAAGATAGAAAGGCTGGTCAAACGTTCCTCTGGTTACCATGCAACAGAATGTGTATGTGGGCACCCAAAGCTGTCATTGTCAGTACAATAGAGCTGGGTGATATCACAGTTTTAAGCTGATTTATTGCGCTCCCTGACAATGTCCTAGAGGTGGTAACGGTAATGTTCCTCCACACCCTTCACGGCAGATAAACCACTTTACAGTTTCATAAACAGAAACAGCAGGCGTGTGTGCTTGTCCGCAGACATCCAGCTCTGTCTGCTCATCTCCGCATACAGAAGGTTATGGAGCTTATAAAACCAAATGAGTGGCAGTGAACAGTTAATCATCGTCATACTAAAGTGGAATGTGTGGCCGTTAGTGGGAGATGAACAGAAGCTGTTTCCTAACATGCTCCATCCTGTTGGACTTCAGATGGGCTCACATGCACACAATCTGTCGAAGCTGTTCACTGCGTTTTGACCACAGAGTTGTCATGCCAACTGTGTGACAAATCCACACTTTGTGCACCAGATATGGATGTCGCTCCAGGACTGTGTACAGATGGCTATATTTAGATGCTCATTAGGCAGTACTTGCTCTTAGACAATCATTATTTACTATTTAGCTCTCATCGTAAGAATAACGATACAATAAAGTCACAAATCTTTTTAATGAAAAGGACACCGTATCGGGCACGTTCAAACAAGTGTAAAATCAATATTTATATAAAACCCTGCTACAAAAAATCACTAGCACACTTCATTTTTGACTGGATCACATGGAAATCTAATCATTGGCATTTGGAGGCAGTTTAAAGTGAATCAATGGGGTTAATGCCCATAGTAATCATTGTCCAGCTAGAGAAATGGCCAACTGTCTGCATGCTGTGTGTACTTTGTGTATAAGTACAGAGAATAACACTCAAAGTACACAGATACAGATACTTGTACTTTCATAGTAGTTAACACATATGGTCGGAACTGCAGCCTCTTTGTGCTCAGTGCTCAGAACATGTTACTGTACATAATGTCTCCTTGACAGTTTGGCATTTGGAGTTTGCACCAGGGCCCTTACCTTTCAGACAATATTACTGATGGGACAGACGTTTCCTGCTCTAGACATTGTCTCCATTACATTTGCTTCATGGTGAACTTTACAGAACGCAGCTCAGAGTATTTCATATTGACTCATCACTGCACAATGACATTAGCCCACTGTTATTGTGCCAGTGATAAATCACTCACTCGATACACTGTCTGTTAGTGCTGCCTGCCACACAGTGAGATGATAGAGCCATACTGTTTTAAGACTATACAACAAGGTACATTTTCACCGCAAACACAGCTCATTGTCTGTGAAAGTTTATACAAACCACATAAATAAAAAGTATATTACCGGAATTTTGGGATCATTTTTTTTAATAGATCTTATTGCGCATTTTACCAGTTTAGTATGATGGTTGCAGCTATTATACGGGGAAGACCCAGGACACGTTGGAGCGACACTCGGCTGGCCTGGGAATGCCTTGGGGTCCCATTGGAGGAGCTGAATGAAGTGTCTGGGGTGTGGGAAGTCTGGAAGCCCCTTCTTAGACTGCTGCCCCCCGGCCCCGGATAAGCGGAAGAAAATGGATGGATGGTTACAATTACACCACAAAAATGGTGGCTAGGAAACAAAGGTGAAATCTGGAGTTCTTCTCATTTATGCATACAAAATAAATAAATAATAAAAGAAGACTAAATGAACAACAAAATATAATAAAACAATACTGATGATGTTCAGACATGTCTTTAGGCGTATGTATGAAACATAATCTGAACAGGAGCGGATGTAAGCCAAGTTAACCATGATGAAATGCCTTGTTAGAGCCACAAACACAGGCAGCTGCACCTGTCCTTGCTTTAATGGCAGATTACTCCACACAAATCAGCAAGCTGAGTCCCGCCGCCACACACACGTTTACCCATGCAGAACACAGAGCTGTGCGGAGAGGGGGGCAACAGAGGGGCCCGGTGTGATGTCATAAGAAATCTGCCATCAAACGGAGGAGAGCCACCCCGACATGTGGAGGTACCGGGGTCATAAGCTTAAACTCAACGACCACCTCGTCTCATACGGGTCTGAGAATATTATATATAATATCTGCACAGAAGAGCCACAGAGCATTCAGTGCAATAGATGTGACAAAATATTAAGAGACAGAGACGTTTGCTGTTTTTATGTTATTACAACATTTCATATGAGGTTTTCAAAAGTAATTGTGTCATTACTGTTTTAATTTAAGTAACACTGTTTTAAAAAAATGTTTCTTTAAAGAGATGGTATTATGCAAAATCATTTTTTTGAGTTATAACGTTATTCGCTCATCAAAAACACGCCTGAAGAGGTTTTAGATGTCATCCGTGCATGTTTCAGTAATTTAGCGATCTCTCCTGGGCCCTATTTGAACCCTCCTTATGTAAGATTCTTGTGCAATGCTCCGCCCACAAGCCTACGTCACCCATGCTTCCACACGACAATTCTCCATAAATATACAAAAGCAAGATACAAAACTGTACACAACGACTTGACAAACCTGATGCGATGTGTAGTAGTTGCATTAGCGGGACGCACGCTGATTGTGTTACGATAGCGCTCTGAAGGGGGTAGTGACTTAGTGCAGAGAGCAAAGGGAGGAGAGACTCAGAGCGTCAAAAATGAAAGTGAAACTTATAAAACATGTTAATACCTTGTTTTTAGCAAATAGAGCATTTTCAAAACCATAAAAGGTTTAGCAAATGAGCATTTTCAAAACCATAAAAGGTAACATGGTGATCTAAATATGTTGTAGAAGTTAATACCGCATAGAAGTAAAACACCCCCCACCCCTTTAATAATAGTTTGTGTTGCATAAGTTATCATCCGCAATATGTTGATGAGGGACCCAGTAATTCCCAAATGTGGTGCAAACCTTTCTGTTTTTATACCCGTGGAAAAGGCATACACATTGCCTGTAAAGGTCACAGTAGATTTGGCAGGTGAGACAGAAGCAACAACTAAATAGAGGGTTAGAGAGTCCACATTATATAAGAGATAACTATAAGTATTAACCGAAAATGTATAAATGAGCTAGGTCAAGAAAAGATAAAGATGTCCAGAGGGTTGTGTGCGGCACATTTAGAGACAGGGCACCAGAGGATTGGGACTGGGGGAGTACACACTGATGGAGCTGGATGTCCCCATTTGGTGGCAGCCGTTTTCCTGTCTCGTGTTGCAGGTTTCG
Source organism: Periophthalmodon schlosseri (assembly GCA_000787095.1). Taxonomy (NCBI): domain Eukaryota; kingdom Metazoa; phylum Chordata; class Actinopteri; order Gobiiformes; family Gobiidae; genus Periophthalmodon; species Periophthalmodon schlosseri. The sequence continues at coordinate 37,852 of KN486069.1, forward strand.
TTCGCACAGAAGATTTCAGGGATCCTCCTCTGGCCTTTTAAACCCCTGCCACAGTCTGAGTGATGGCAGCTTGCCCTGTATCTGCAGTCTGGCTCCTGTTATTGCAGCTACTATATCTCTGCTTCCTGGAGAGCTCAGATGGCTACCAGGATAACTAGGATCAGGGGCATAAAGGGCACTCGTTTACCCAGGCCCCAGTGCAGGGAGGCGCCCTCACAAAATCTGTTATGTGCAATTTTCATATAGAGAACATGTAGTGCAGATGGTCTCCCAGGGCCCAGCTACACCCCTGACTGGGACTGCACGCTGCCAGGTAGTGCACACTTTGAAATTCAATGCCAAAAACAATTCTGGCACAGAAAATACAAACATAATATAAAAAGAGAGGTGGAAGGCACAATTCAGAGATAGACCCAAATTGGTCTACACTGCTAAAGTCACAGTGAACAGACACCATGACAGACAACCAATCTGTAGAGTACAGAAAAAAAGGCTATTACAGGTAGTTTGGAGCTGGCAGAGAACAACTGGAACACAGAGCGATGAAACCAGACCAGAAAATAATCCTTTACTGACAGGAGTTCAATTATCTGCCAGTGATCTTTTAGCCAAATTGTAATATGTTTGGAGGATACATTAAAGTGACCAGTCTCTTTAAACTGTGGGCCCCACTGTCTACTGTAGTGTGCCTCTGCAGCCAAGAGATTCCTCTGTCCATACACATCAATCTAGTTACAGCACAACAAAATCCCAGCATTCCTGACCTGGGCCTTCATATTCCGGTTATATTTGACTCCCCCCAAACACTTTCAGCTTAATCAACATCACCACTCAGCCACTTTTCTTCTTGCAGTCATTCAGTTTTGCAGCTGAGAAGTTGCTATGGCGTCTATATGTGTTACATCATAAGCTCTTTTTTCCGAAGCAATACTCCAGCATTCTTCTCCATTTAGGTAATTTGTAAGTTAATCATCTAGAGGATGCTTCTGATGGACTGGGCTCACAAAAGTAAATGTGTTTCTCAATAATAGTTGAAACCCCCTTGACAAAGAGTAATGTATAGATTATTGGAAACTGAAGGATGCTTGTAACACATACAGTGCTGTGCTTTTGTCATCATAACCATATGTGTTATGTAGCAGCCATCTTCAGTCTATTGTATGCCAACACACAGATCCTGCACAGAGCCTGTTCTGCCAGTGCATATTTAAGCAGTGCTGGGCCGTGCCAACAGTGCTCACAGCACTCATCAATCAGAGCCTCCATCCAACCAGGTGGTCAGGACCTCACAATGGCTCATTTCCAGCACAAATGAATTCTCCACTTAAAGCCTTCAATGCAAGTGCCTCCTGTTAGTAATGAATAGCTTAGTGACTGGTCTGAGGTGTGTCACAAGTAACGACGGAATGTGGCGGACAGCGCTGTCTGCTTGTTTGAGAAGCTGACGTATAACACAGTGTTACCATAGTAACAGAGAAAAAGAAGGTGAAGGTGATGAAAAAGGGAGGGAGCAAGGGGCTACGCTGCAAAGAAAATTAATTTGTGTACAAGGCCATGTCGCACAGAAAATTGCATTTTTGGTTGAGACGCAGTGAGAGGAGGAGCAGCCTGAGAGTGGAGCTCTCTCTGGATGTGTGTAGGGTCACCTGAGTGGATTTGGAGACTGGAGAGTTACAAGACAATGTTATGAAGAGGCACTTAAATAAAAGAGAGAGAGGATGGGGGGGGGGTAACATGGCCACACTGATGGAAAACGTGAGCGACGCACGAGGAGGCCCAAGTGAACAGGCCTGTGCTCTGCTCTGCATGTCACACAGACACCGAAAGATCCCTCCTTTGTGTCATGACGGGCTGTCTGAATCCATGCTCCTAAGTAGGTCACGCAGCCTTTTCAGAGTTTTACTCCTCCCCATGCCGCATCAAAAATGTATAAATCCCCACACAGTTTCCCGGCTAGCAGCTTCCCAGGCTGGCTAAAGCACATCTTTAGTGATTCTAATCCCATCAAAGGTACTTCAGCTGGTATGTAAACATAACATGGGATAAAATGCATTTTCTGGTTTATGACAGCTCATCTTGTATGTTATAATGAAGCAGGAGTTCAACCTGTAGTAGATACAGGAGCATAGGAAACTATGGTGAACGGTGAAAAAACACACTATGTAATCTATTAACATACTTTCAGAGCATTTCCACAGATACATTACTGTATGTCACACACATACACACACACACAGATATACGCTGTGTGAGCTTCATATAATTTTAGCAATCCTAATGATTTCCAAACTCACAGTGAGACCTCATATGGGAAGCGCCCCTGCTCACGGTTACATCAACACTAAAGAACCTGGGACGTGCGACAAATATCGAATATCGAATATGTCAGAAATCCCAACGTGGGATCATCTGATTTTCAATCTCTCCCAATTTAAACAAAAAATCCATTCATTTACAGGGTAGTCATAAAAGCATCACAAAGGCATCACTGCATTCAGACACTACTCCTGACTGGCTGCCTGACTGGCTCCTGACATGAAGAAGGGGCTGAATGAGGAGGACTCAATGAGTGTTTTTGTATCGTGTAAAGTGCGATTGAGAATGAGAGCAAACGCAACTAGTCAAAGATCACAGAGTTAGAAAAACAGGAAGAACAGATTAGACCTAGTTCGATATGACACGAGTCTTCATGATGATTGTTGAGACAGCTCAGTGAGTCAGGCTCTGGAGCATCTATTTAGTCTATGGGAATAGGGAGCGTAGCACACCACAGAGGAGCACAGAGAGAACAAAAGCCTTTCCATTTCAGGAGGTACTGCGTGAGAGTCTAATGACTATTACAGAGCTCTGGTGAGCATGGCCCATACAAGACGCCTGCTTTGTTTCTCCACACTGGACCCCGGTGTCTTCTTTTCATTCCAATCTCATTGCTCCAAACAAGAGCCAGAAGCCAGAGGCCAGGAGACTGTGGAAGTACAGCCACCCCGAGGTCACAGCATTCTCTCTTCACTGTGGTCACATGTGTAAATACACTGCTGTTTACTCAAGTGAGAGCACAGGGATATCCTCTACAGCACCGGCCTCAGGGTGCACTCCTCCTTGCCCCTACCACAAGTGGGCCAAAGCAGTTTATCACAAAATGGGACTACAAGAGGCGGCCAGCTCCCTCCATCTTTAATCCTCACAAGATTGTAGAGCTGCTATTTAAGGATGTGTTTAACTGCCTCAGGCAGCAGTAATGAGCCCAAGTGACATACCATTCCAACTGTGGGAATAAATAAACAACAATAACCATTAGGAGGCACAATCATGAACAAATGCAAAGCAATAAGGAGATAAGAGAACAAGTGTGCCCCACTGCCCACCTCAATGTATTCTGTGTGCACAAGCATGTTTCTCTGGCCCACTGCTCCTAATGAATACAATAACACAGGTACAGAGGTACACAGACATAGGCACGCACCACTTATGCATCTCTTTCCAAACACAGAGTTTACTTCAGCTCAAAATCAAAACCTAAACAGATGAAAAAAGACATGTAACTCTTTTCTTCAGATTTAGTTGCAACAAAAATGTAAAACTTTACAAAAAAATGAAAATGTAAAATGTAAGACAAAACACTGAGAATTTAAGGATGATAATGAGTTTAAGTAGCAAGTCCCAGAGAGCCACAGAGCACTGAATAAGGAAAGAAATGATGGATATTTAGCAGAAAAACGTTGATGAATCAATATGAAAACTAAACTGCAATACACTAAGCGTTAGTTTATGTCTAAAACCTAAAGCATTAGCTTATGTCTAAAACAAAAATTGTTTGCTTATGTCTAAAATCTAAAGTGTTTTTTTCAATAACAGGATATTTTGTTGTTTACAGTGAACATTCTATTACTTAAGTAACTGTCTTTGCAGTTTGAGTGCACCTCAAATTGTGAGTTTGGTTTGATTGCGATATATTGTGCAGCCTTAGAAAATGCCAAAAGAACAGAAGAACAATCAGAATGCGTGCAGGTGGAATCCAAAGGCCAGTGCACGGTTTTGGAGGCTTTTCTTTCATGTGTTTGATGTGCTGTGGAGGACAGCGGTGCCCTAGGGGAGCAGACAGGACCAGAAGGCCTTTGATGAGGCACCTCTGCTGGCTGTGATGGGATAAATCCGCCCTCCCTCTTTCACCTGTACTTCTATAACTCCAAAAACCGAGGCTAAATAATACACAGATTAAGGTGATATTTAAAGCTATGGGCTGGTGTCTCCTAATCACAACAAGTCATTTGAATTTGAATCGAGATTGAGATTCAGTCATTCCCAGCCTAATGATTTGACTGTATGTTGCTGCATTATGTAAAACATCACTCACATTCTACCTAAAATGACATTATTGGTGTGGACTTGTTATTTTTGAATCAGTCTACAATATATTCAAACCAGGATTTTTCAACGTAAAGATTTTGCACGAAGAAAAATTATAATATAAAGTGTTTTGATAATATGAATGCATACGGGAAGAGAAATGATTCAAAATGTACTCTTATAAAAATGTGAGAGTGCAGGTGGATTTGAGGCACATAAGAGGGAAAAGCAGAAAAAAATAAACGAGGGACACAAATTGCAGCAGCAAGCGTGACAGATAAGGCAGGAGAAGATGAAGAAAAGGAAGAGAGAGGAGCCGGGGAGGAGGTAGAAAACTTCTATCGGTGCTGTGATGATGAGGATGTGGGTGGGAGGCAGCATGTGGGCACATTCATGGGAGACAAGAATGGAGAAACTGGCTTCTGACTCTCATCCAGCGACATACAGAACCACACGGCCACAGGAACCAAAACTCAACCCAAAATAATGACCGCAAGCACACCTGTGTTTGTGTGGGCATGTGTACGGGCGCGGGTGAGTCAACTGCTGGACAATACAAAGTGCTCTGTCCATTGTTACTCTGCTCACTGGTGTCAATGGAGACAATACAGAGACAAATCAAAGCTCATTATCTCATAAACAGCAATAGGCAGCACATAAAGCATTTGTGCATGTCTCTGCTGGTCACTAAGGAAATGCTTTTTCACTCACATCATGTGCGGTCAGCCTGCTGCACATCGCCATGGAAACAGAGAACCTGTTGAAGAGGTTGACTGCCTCACCAGTGTTTGGGAGAAAGCTTTTTCTCTGCTGGTATTTGGAGCATCCTGACTGCCCCAAAAGTGCTCTAAGTGTGTGAGTGTGCCAAATGTGTGCGTCTCGATTTTTTTTTTTTTTTTTTTTTTTGGTTTTTTTTTTTTTTTTTTTTTTTTTTTTTTGTTTTTTTTTTTGTGTTTTTTTGTTTTGTTTTGGGTTTAAAAAAAAGGTGGAGGGGGGTTACACTGATAAGATTACATTCTCAGAGAGGAACCATGTATAATCCTTGATTTCATAGGGATATGAATAAAAATCAATTTGCTGACGTAGACACAAGAGATGCAGTACATGTTGAAGATTAGCAAGTAAATGAATGAACGTAGATTCTCTTCATAAGCTCACAATGCTTCCTTAAAGGTGGAGCAACAGCTCTGTGCTTCACAGACTCTGGTATCAGTCAGCGTGGCCCCAGGCCTTCCAGTGGGTCAGATCTAATCCAAATAGAGATCAAGCGGGGTTGCTGGTCAGAGCTAAAACGGCTACAATATGCACAGTATATATTAGATGACTAATAGACCTGTGAGGTTTACAATGTGAAATCCACACATATTACACATGTGACACATACGGGTCACAGAGCAGACAGGGAACAGCAAGAACATGACAAATGCAGCAGGCCATTTTAACAAGGCATTATTCACAAACAATAGACAATAGGGTTTGGGGCTATAGAGAGTATGGGGGTTATAGAGTATGAAGCCTATAGAGTATGGGGCCTATAGAGTATGGGGCCTATAGAGTATGGGGGCTGTAGAGTATAGGAGCTATAGAGTATGGGG
>JACM01066840.1:0-20873 GCA_000787095.1 Periophthalmodon schlosseri
TATATATATATATATATACACTATTTTTTTCTGTTTGAATAAAACTGTAATGAATTTAGTCGACTAAATTAACATGACTCATTGACTAAAACTAGACTAAAAATAAAAGAAATGAGTTGACTACATCTTGACTAAAACTAAAAATTATTTCAGCCAAAAGACTAAGACTAAGACTAAAACAAAATGTAAAAATGTGGTCAAATATAACAGTGCTGGAGTGACTGTATATACCAAATATAAGGAACTTTTCAAGACCAGTAAGAGTTATACTAATTATTATTAATTATTGGGAATATCTGGGACTCCTTAAAAGTTTGTCATCTCACCACATCACTCAGCCATTGTGTTGACTTGCAGCAATGATATCCAAGGAGTCTTTGCTCTCTCAAGATTACAGCAAATAATCTGATATAGGTTAGGTTACATTTTTTTATGTCCATTATTTTATATGTATATTTTAATATATATTTAAAATCTGCTTATTACACAGTAGAAAAGTAGGTTGTTTCTTGAAGTACATTGCAGGTTTTTGTTTTAGTGAGTGTTTTGATATTGTGTTCCTTAAACCAACACAACAAAATTAAATCACCACCAATAGCCATTTTGATTATAAAATAAATGCAATTAATGAAACAATATAATAATAGAGAACAACATTTTCATATTATACACTGAAATATCACACTATAACATATAACAAAATTGCTATTAAAATGTATAGTATATTCAAGGAAGAAAATAATAGCTTTAAAACACTCTATTTACAGTCAGAGGAATAGAAAATATTCAGCACATGTAAAACGTTGTGAGTGAATAGAAAGAACCAGATATACATGAGTCTTTTTTCCCTCACACAGCTCTACACTGTCCAGGCCCACACACTGCTTGAGGGGGACTGAAGTGGTGCACTTTGGTCCCTGTCAGCAGTGTGGCTCTTTGATAAAAGTAGAATCAATATGGCCATTTAACCAGTGCACAAACTTAAAACACACTGACACATACTGGGACTGGGCCCAGTAATACCATTCTGGAGATTGTCATTTTACTATTCAAGGACTTTTGAACTGCCCACGGTCAAACCCATCCATCCACCACCTGTGTGCCATGGGAGACTATACCAGGAGCATAAAGCTCCCCACAACATCACTCTAAAGATGATCTCAGCTCCATCACGAAAACATGCAGTGCACAGACTATTAACTGGACTATATAGATATACAGGGTGTCCATAAAGTCTCTATTTAAAAACATATAAAACATTTATTACAAAGGTAATTGATAAGATATCTTAAACAGACATGTTCTATTGTACTCAGTGGTTTCCAAAGTTATTTTTTTTACCTCATTTAATACATCTCTATCATTTGGCTTGATTGCTTGTAGGAGTTGCACTTTGTAAGCCTACAATCACAAGTTCTTGTGTAGGACCTCGTGCACTGTTGAGCGTGGTAGCTCTAACTGTCTGGCAGCAATACGGATGGACTTAGTGGGAGAACGTGAAAAGGTTTCTCTTACACGGTCGATGTTTTCCTCAGATGTTCTTGGTGGCCCACTTCTCCTTCTATCTAACACTTTCTCTGTCTCCATAAATTTCTTGTGCTATGCACGAATTGATGGATGTGATGGTGGATCTCTTCAATACTTTGTTCTGTAGTTTCGTTGAGTCTGTGTATCCGATTTTGTCTCAATAAACCATGATACACATTGTGTCTTTTCTTGACGAGTAGCCATTTCTTAGGGGTTCATTCAAAAGGATGCCTCTTAAATCAACAGGATGCCTGACATACAAAAATGCAGTGTAATTACATTTTTAAATTGCAAAGAGACTTTATGGACACCCTGTACATCACTGAATAAAAAAGAGAAGCAAAGTATAAGGGTGTGTGAATGAAAAAGGGAGAACACTGTATAAATGTCACCATCATAAGTTCATGGCATCTAGGCCTGCTATCTGTGGAATAAAGGTCTGCTATTGGGAAAACCTGGCTAATTCTCTGTATCGCACTTAACTATAGCCTAGAGGTGTCCAATTTTATTTGATTTTATTTTCACCAAGGGCCACATCTTAAAACATATTTTAAGCAGAGGGCCAAAGACTGGTGGTTAATAAAGTTGATCATTTGGATGGGTGAATTTTACATAGCTTTGACAGAACTGCCAAACCTTTAATAAGGCTTGAAACATTCATTTTAGGTCTGTATCACAGTACAACGTGATGTTATTGGGGTTATAGTGGTAGAATTACATACATTTTCAGTTAAAAAAGTATGCCTATGATTGGGCCATTTCAGCAAAAGGTCTGATGGTCGCATTTGGCCCCCGAGCCATAGTTTGGACACCCATGCTGTAGCCTGTACTTCGGTAACCACTCTGGATTCCCGGTCTTTAGGATGTTCAGTGCCTTGTCATGTTCGTACCTTACGTTTGTCTGCACAACAAGAAAAAAAAAGGCATAGCATACTTTGTTGTTTTGTGTGTCAAACCAAACCATCTCTCCATAATGACGCTACTGCCTCATTTGTTCCTCGTGCTGGTGTATGAAATGAAACCAATTTGTCCCGTCAGCCGTTTCTTCAGAGTGCTTCCCGGAAAAAAAAAAAAAAAAAGTTAAAGTTATTTCATTTACTGAGCCACCTGTTCTCCTTGCCTGACCAGCCAGTCCCTTCAACATTCTGCTCGAATCCAGAAGGGTCTGGAATCGGACCATAGAGCGTGAAAAACCTCCGTCCTAACATGTGACTGTCCAACCACAGCCACTAATTTGTAGCTGATGTGTTGCTCAAATGCGGAAGACATCGCCTCTTGAAAATTCTCAAAGCATTCAGATTAAAATATATAACTTCTTTTACCTGAGAGTTTGGTGCTTTGATTTTTTTAAGCAGACACAAAAGTCAGCGATAAAAGGCCAGTCCAGAAGTTGGAACGCAAGCGATCGGAGTGACAGGTGGAGCATGGCTAATTTGTCTTTCTGAATTATTAGTAAAAGCCAGAAGTTAAATCTGTCAACTGGACAATTGGATTTAACTTTTGGCTTTTACTATGGATCAGACCTGGACGACTGAGGGATTACACAGATTTCTGAATTATTGTTATTTATTATAATATATAAGATGTGGTATAATACAGCCAAAGAAACAGCATTTCCATGGAGACAAGCAGGAGGAGGCCAACCTTCAGGCCTGTAGAGACGCAAGGCTGTTCATAGTAGGACACATGTTTTTTCTGTTTTCCGGGGCAATAAAAAAACAAAGAAACAAAAAGAAAAACACGGTGGGTGAGTGTGAATCCTCGGTCTCACTCACAGAGCAGTCTATGAAAACACAGTTGTGGATCTCTCTGTTCATATTATCCCTCCGACACAGCTGCTGTACGTGACGCGTTTGTTTGTGGAGAGGATCAGCTCGTGTTGAGTGTACATTATTAACAGTTAGAGGCCAGACTGTTGATCCAAGCTGTGACCGCAGGCTACCACTGCTTTGTTTGACCCAAGCATGTGGCAATACCGGAGGAGGGTTACGAATGATGACTACGCCATCTGGTGCAGGCCCAAGTTTAAGCAGGTAAGTAGAATGAAACAACATAATGATTTTTGAGCTTCCCGGTTAAGGTGTTGTTGCTCGCCCTCTGTGCTCCCAGTCACGTGGTGTGGCTATGAATGATTGAAAGCTCCCGAATCCTCCGTCGTCCCCCAAGCTGGCTACCTGCGGGAATGGTTTGTGCTTCACCTTCGTGGCCTCACACCAAACAATAATCGAAAAAATACACTAGAACTTCACAAACTTGATGCAGTAGTTTAATTAGTGGGATGCACGCTGATTCTGAAGGGGGAGTGACGCTGGAATTGCGGCGCGTGAGGACTCATTAAACATTTTAATGTGATGTTTTCAGCGTATATAGCATTTTCAGAACAGTAAAAGTTAACATGGCGATCAAAATATGTTATGCGTTAACAGTTAATACCACATAGAAGTGAAGTACCCACTCTTTCATGTTAGAAAATGAAGATAAGTCAGTGTAATGTCCCCACACAGCATAGAAACCCAACATTTGTGTGTGCATGTTTCGAGTTGTGCGCAGAGGAGGTACAGGACCCAGTTAAGGGAGTGGGGTGCAGTGGTGAGGAGAGTAAAGCTGTTTACTCCATTGGCAGATCCTCCATGGGGATCTTATTAACAATAGCTAACACGCAGCCACACACAAACAAGGCTATACATGGAAACAAATGAGCACGTAAACATTCTTAGAAACACGCTAACAGCTAAAAAACATGCATTTATGTTTTTTTTTAACAAACCCTTAGTGAAATGGATGAAAATGGATTTGGCGTACGAAGAAAAGTATTATCTATTTTCAGTGTCGTTTTGGAACAAAGGTGGGATCAGATAAAATACTGTTAAACAATTCCAGGCTCATCATGATATTTTAAACTGAAACTACCTCCATCTGCAGCTTTAAGGCGCTGTACCGGATTTTTACAGTCTTAAAAACGTGAAAAACAGAACTAGTTCATTTTAAACAGTTTGCAGTGGTTCAAAGTTATTTGGGTTTAAAGTGCTTTTCACGACTTTCACTGTAAAGTTCACAAAAACTATCATGCTAACTTCCTGATTACTGGACAGTACATTGCTCTAAAATTAGATGCAGACAGCACATATTTTGACCTCAACAGCTGCTTATGCAATATATCTGCGCTGGGGCAATTACACCACTGCACACAGGTACAGAAATATACTTAAAGGTCCTGTGCCAGATTTTTCCCATGTATTTGAGCTAAATGTGTCTTGCCCCAGTACAGAGATATTGTATAAGCAACTCTTGAGGTCAAATTATGTAAGTTTGCTGTGTGATGTCCACATCTAATTACAAAGTACATTTCAGTCCAATCAGGAAGTGTATGGTTTTCATGCTAGTTGTTTTTAAGACAGCCAAAATCAGGTACAGGGCTATTAAGTTTTATGCCATAATGTGGAATATTGTAGCCGAAAAAAACAGCATTTTCATGGAGACAAGCAGGAGGAGGCCCTTGTTCAGGCCAAATAAGTCAGATTTATGGAGTTGTTTGCTCACAGTACGAACACATGGTAAATGGTCGCATTTTTATATAGCGCCTTTCCACCTTCAAGGCACTCAAAGCGCTTTACATCTAAGAACCACTCACCCATTCACACACACACACACACACTCATACACCAGTGTACGCACACACTGGGAGCAAGGGAGGGTCGAGTGTCTTGCCCAAGGACATAACGCCAGCATTCATCTGTGGGAGCTAGAATCACACCCTCAACCTGTGGGTCAGCGGATCCGGCCGCTCTACCGATAATGTTTATGTCGAAAGCGGGATTTGAACCGGCAGCCTTCGGATTAGTGGGCAAACACTCCAACCACCAACTGAGCTACTGTCGGCCCTAGATGTTTTCAGTTCTGTGCTTTTCATGACGATAAAAAAACAAAAAAAAAAAACAAGACATGCTTTTATCTTAGTCTGTTTTTGGTTTAAAAGTTACACGGTGGGGCTGGAACATAATGTGAGTCCTCGGTCTCAGTCTATGTAAACACAGAGTTATGGATGTCTGTGTTCATATTCCTCCGACACAGCTGCTGTACGTGACGCGTTTGTTTGTGGAGAGGATCAGCTCGTGTTGAGTGTACATTATTAACAGTTAGAGGCCAGACTGTTGATCCAAGCTGTGACCGCAGGCTACCACTGCTTTGTTTGACCCAAGCATGTGGCAATACCGGAGGAGGGTTACGAATGATGACTACGCCATCTGGTGCAGGCCCAAATTTAAGCAGGTAAGTAGAATGAAACTACATAATGATTTTTGAGGGGGTTTTTTTGTTGTTTTTTTTTCAGATGGTATTGTCGTGCAACTGTCTGCAACAATATGTGGTTGTGAATATAACCTTTATTATTATGCAATGAGACCACCAAAATATGAGTAATATAGTACAAAAAAATCACCTGGGTAACCAGGGTTGCACTTATAATTTTTAGTAGGGTGTCCAATTAAAGAGGAGCGTACCTATTTTTTTTAAAGAGAGCTCTATGTTCTCACAGCCCTCTTTCGTCAGATTTAAAAGATAAACCCTACTTTCACCCTGGCACTAACCTTAAAGAGGGGTATTTTACTTCTATGGGGTATTAACTGCTAACACATAACATATTTAGATCACCATGTTACCTTTTATTGTTTTGAAAACGCTTTATTCGCCAACGTCCTAACGTGTTTTATAAGCTTCACTTTCAAGTCTCCCCTCCCTTTGCTCTCACCGCTAAGTCACTCCCCCTTCAGAGCGCCATCACAACGCAATCAGCGTGCATCCCGTTAATGAAACTACTGCGCATCGCATCAGTTTAGTCAAGTTGTCGTGTACAGTTTTGTATCGTGTTCCTGTATATTTATGGATAACTGTCTTGTTGGCTGAGCATTGCACAGAATCTAAAATACTGAAACATGCACGGATGGCATCTAAAAACTCTTCAGGCATGTTACTGATGAGGAAACAACATCATAACATGGTAGAAAGCTAAAAACATCGATTTTACCCCCTCTTTAACTATAATCCCAAACTAAGCTTTAACCATGACAACGCAGCTCTAATCTTAGCCCTACAGCAAAGGCAGAAATTTAACCAAAACATTATGACAAGATCCTGACCCTAAAACAGTTAACAACAAGTTAACAAAATACATTTTTATCTGTCACCAAAGATCCAATCTAACAGTCTCTCATTCCGCTGCAGTGGACGTCGGTCGCAGAGGAGTTAGCAGCAGCCGTGATCCCGGAGGAAGCCATTTTTTCCCTCATTAACTCTTTATGCAAATTTCCCCTTCACTTCCTTCACTGAGCACACCGATAATTAATTACAAGAGGTGTTTGGAAACAAGGCCGGAGCTGCTATTTACGCCACGTTTAAAATGAAGGAGTCTCCCGTGTTTGTCACAGCGGGGGACAGTGAACGCATCACTGCACATCTGCAACAATTTTAGTGAGGAATAAAGGATCTTATCAACATTGCTCTGTTAAATTGCTGAACCAAGACTAACTGGATTAAAACAAGAAATGCCCATGTGTAAAATGGGACAAACACAGATAAACACAGATAATTGTGACTTTTCAGACAAGCATTGCAAATGTGATTAGGTTTGCCGTTTATGTTCAAAGTTCCCATTTTGAACACGTCCAGGAGGATTGACAAAAAGGCTGAAGACTGAACTGACAAACTAATACAATAATCACATTTCAGAACACGTTTGTGCAGATCTAAGCTACAGGGGTGAGCGGTTTTATGTACAACAAGGATATTTTGTTGTTTGTGGAGGAAATTAGAAGGCTACAATTGTAATATGTAAAAACAGGCTTTAACCATGACAATTATCGACCTTTTTCACACTAAATTGTGCATCCCACTGATGTATCTTAAAGAAGACCTATACTGCTTGTGTCTGCTAAATACTTACAATCTATGACACCCGTGGATCATTATGTTATAATTTTAAATCAAAGAAATCTGCTGACTTCCTCGTTAGAAAACTGTGATGCCCAATGGGAGCTGACGTCGCCGTAAACGTCATCACAACAAAGAGCTGCGCAGGAGTCAGCACCTCCGATGGATGGCTGCGCATCACGCTAGCGATGATTTTTTGTTTGTTCGTACCAAAATTACTACGCGACACTGCCAAATCCTACGCATATCATAGACTAAGAGAATGAAATTGGAGAACGTAGTAAGTACAGAGCAGAGGGTATGTATCAGTGGCGGTGAACACTGGAATTGATGGGCAAAATGGCATCTTGAAAATAAGGAATCAGTCCAAATCAGTCCAAATACAACTTTGGGTGAGTAAATTGAGAGGGGAAACTATAATATGGTTAAAAGCGCTAAAAAGTGGATTTTGCACTTGAAAGGGGACATATGTAAAATCTACTGTGTTCTCCCATCATTAGTTTACTCAAAGTTGTATTTAGATTGATTCATGCATGTAATCCTGTGTTGTCCTGCATTTGAGGCTTGAGTGCTCACACAAGGTCAGTTTTTTACCTACTTCCTATCTCCACCCACTTCTCTTTACTTGTGGTTATTAAAAAGTAACAAATGCCAGTATGATATTCTGCAGTTTTGAACAGGAAGGCAGTGGACCTGTTGTGGTTTACAAAGCGCAAAATTTTAAATATTGATGAACAGAGAAGGTTATAGTTTCATACTAAATATAGAAAAAAGTGTTTGTCTTATTTAAAGAGGAGGTATTTTACTTCTATGGGGTATTAACTGCCAATACATAACTTTATAGACCACCATGTTACCTTTTATTGTTTTGAAAATGCTATATTCGCTGAAAACATTAACATGTTTTATAAGTTTCACTTTTGTTTTTGATGCTCTGAGCCCCCCTCCCTTTGCTCCCTGCGTTAAGTCACTCCCCCTTCAGAGTGCTATCATTATACGATCAGCGTGCATCCCGCTAATGGAACTATTGCACACTGAATCAGGTTTGTCAAGATTCTGTGTACAGTTTTGTATCATATTTTTTTGTATATTTATGGAGTTGAAACGTGTGGGAGCACGGGTGACGGACGTAGGCTTGGGGGCTGAGCATTGCACAGAATCTTGCAGCTAACCGTAAAGAGGGCTCAAATAGGGCCTAGGAGCAGGGCCAACCCCAGCCTTCACAGGGCCCTGCTATTGGGGCCCTCACCGCTGCAGTGCCACGTATTCATATATGACAAAATGAAGACAACACCGTCATCATCTCAACTAGTTGCAAGACTGAAAATTCTAGAGGCTCACAAGAGCAATAGCCAAAAGTATAACAGTATAAAAACATGTAAGGAAGGGGGATCTGGGGGCCCGTCCCCATATAATATATTTTTTTTAATTGTAGACATTTTTTTCATAATTTCTGGTGCATTTTAATGTGTTTCAGTTGGATAGCGTGGGCTTACATTTATCAATTCTAATAAAACGCTGAATTGGATAGAGTAGCTGAAAGATGTAGCCTACTTAAGCAACGGTACACTCACTTCAAAATGATATTAGTCAAGAAGTATAAAGTAGTGATCCAAGTTAGAGCAGTATAAGAGAAAAAGTCTGGACATAACATCAGATTTATAAACATCAGATCATTTGAAGTTAGTCTAATTGGAAGGACTGAACATTAAATAATGCACACAATCTGGTAACTTCAAAAGAACAGAACACAAAAAGATTCACATTTGATTTTAGGATCACGTTGTTTTGATGTTGATTGTCAGGCTTTGGATGCAGAGTAGAGACGAGACATACATTTGCATATGAAATAGGCAGAGATTTCACGTGCATGCGCATATTAATGAGCATTTACAACGCATTCAGGAGACGTTCACAGATCGTTCTTTCGTCCAGCAGATGTGACAAAAAGAGGTTTCTGCCATAATCAACGTTGTTAGTCTGACAACATGAGCAGTAACCTGATTTAGCCTATACTCACATCGTCTGATGGTTTAGGTCACAAAAGGATCAGCCACAACAAAAAACAGTCAGTGTAATAAACGGACTCACCTACTGTCCTCGTGTCCCTCTGATATATGTCCTGTCTGCATAATTATATATGTCCAGCTTCACTGTTTTATCCTGCATGTCCAGTGGTGTAAAGTGGGGACATATTTCGAGTCCAATTCCGGGTACAATTAGTCTGAATTGTGATTAAGGTTTGTCTAATGATGAAAAACAGAGCTTGTTCATTTTAAACAGTTTGTAGTGGTCAAAAGTTATTCCTCACTCACCTTATGCATTTGAGCAGCCTAATTATTCACCGAGACGAGTTTATAAGTGCTTTTCACAACTCTCAGAGACCAGAACTAACAACAACTAGCATGCTAACTGCGCACTTCCTGATTATCAGAAAATAAAATGCTTTCTTATTAGACGCAGATGGCGGGCAACTGACGCATTTTGCCCAAATACACAGGAAAAAAATGTTTTTAAGCGGCATGAGTTAGTTCATATTTCGTTGTCGTCGTCGTTGCCTCTGCGCCTGCTCGGCCGCCCTCTCTCCTTCTGCCCAGGTTGCTCCGGTTGCCCCGCCCTGCCTGCGTCGTCGTGCACGTAAAATCGGTGAGCTGATGTGCACCAGCAGTTTGAAGTCTGGCCAAACTAGTTCATGCTGTTGCTGTGTCATTAGGCAAGACACTTCACCCAGCTGCCTATAAATGAATGCGGTGCGTGGTAAGTGATTGGTGGTTGGAGGGGCCTGTTGTTCAGACCAGGAGACTTAGTTCGTTCAGTCTACGCCAGGGCTGTTGTAGCTTTGAGTGGCTGTAAAGTGCAATACAAATCTATGACATGATTATTTAAACTAAGTATATTTCTCAGCTAATTTAATCACTGTTCAATTTGCATAAAAATAAAGATATACATTTTTCCATAAATGTCTTTTAGTTTTATAATATCATTTTTGTAAGGCTATTTTCCCTCTCTGTTCTCCTAATTTCCCCACTTACTGTGCCACTTTATGAGGATACAAAAAAATTCAAACAAATCCCCATGTTTGTGCAGATTAGATTTGGAGTTATTCAGCCTAGTTTCATAAATGAATGAATGAGCCCAAGCAAATGGGAGTATATGAAAGAGAGAGAGAGGGGGGTAGAGAGGTGAGGAAGGAAGATGAAGAAAGGAAAGAGAGAGAAGAGATAGAGAGGAGACTTTTAAAGTCATAATAATAATAATAATTCCTTCTATTTATATAGCGCTTTTCAAAACACCCAGAGCACTTCACAATAACACACAGAACACAGGCACACACACATACGCAGTACAGATATATTGTATAAGCAGCTCTTGACGTCAAAATAAGTCAGCTGTGTACTATCAGCATCTAATTATAGAGCGTTTAATTGTCTGATAATCAGTACATAATAAGTACACTGTTAACAAGCTAGTTGAAATGGTGAAACTCCGCTCTGAAAGTTATGAAAAAGCGCTTATAAACACATTGCATTACTTTGGACCACTACAAACCGTTTAAAATGATCTAGTTCTGTTTTTCACGTTTTTAAGACGTTAAAAATCAGGTAACTTCAGTGCAAACTAGCTAAATTAGGAGCTTTCTGGTCAAAAACGTCTAAATCTAAGTGTGTGCTGCCTCCAGTGGCCTCTGCAGTCTCCAGTAGTTGGTGACATCACTAGAGACTGCCCTGATTACAGCCAGGTGTTTCTGATTACAAACACCTGGCTGCAGGGGCGGAGTTTGAAGTGCGGATACCTGTTAGACCAATCGTACTGCTCCTCATATGTCCAGACCCCGCCTCTCGTCCCCACTCGCTCTCCCCTTTAGCCAATCGTACGTTCCTCATATGCCCAGCCCCCGCCTCTCGTCCCCACTCGCTCTCCCCTTTAGTCCTCCAGGTGCTGCCCAGTTTAGCAGCTCTATTTGAAATGTGGTTGTGGGCGGAGTTTAGGTGTTTAGTCTCACTTTAAAGAAAGATCAGAGTTTGTGCAGCCTGAGCCGGACGCATGGTTCCTCCACTCATTCTGACCTGGTCCAGGAAAATTCAGTTAAAGGTCCTGTACCCAATTTTTCCATGTATTTGACCAAAATTTGTCTTGCTCCAGTACAGATTTATACAGATACAGATATATTGTGTAAGTTCACACTCACACTATGCTTTCTGAACCGTGCCCAACTCCTCCTCTGTGCCAAAGAAGTGCGCCGTGCCAAACATGCCGCGCTGTTGGGGCTTGACATGCGCAGGTACCTTTCAGTTGGGCCAGTGTGAGCGTTTCCTAATCAGCTCTGAGCTCAAAATAAGCCTGCTCTGTCTACGCGTAATTATAAAGCGTTTAACGTCCAGTTTTCAGAAAGTGTGTGTTAGCATGCTAGTTGTTGTTAGCTTTACTCCGCTCTGGCGTCTGAAAGTTGTGAAAAGGGCTCATAAACTCATTGCGGTGAATAATTAGGATGCTCGGGATGGATAAGGTAAGTGTAAAACTAACAGCTGAAAATTCCACCAAATGTTCATTTACATACTCTCCCACCTCGTTGCGTTTAATGTTTGGTTTTCGTTTGCTCGTGGTCTGCTTCCTCCACAGACACTATGCGAGTTGGAAGCTCACCGCCTATGGGCTTACAGCATGGGACTTCAAAAAATGCCAATAAAGATACCACTGCTGCAAGCCAGATATGATTATGGAATTTTTCTTAAACAAGAGAAAAACAGAGAGACAAAGAGGGTCAATGAGGGAGGAAACGAGAGAAGGGAGAGAGAGAGAGAGGAGGCTGACAGACATCCGTGGAGGATTGTCTCTTGAGTTTTCTATCCCGCTCCCTGCTGAGCGCCGGTACAAAAAAACTGTTAGAACCAAGTGGCAGAGTCCAGAGCCTAGAGACGGCCCAAGTTTGAGGAGCAAAAGAAGGACAAAGAGGAGTGATGACGAGGAGACATAAGGAGAGAAACAGACAGAGAGCGAGAGAGAGAGAGCTGCGCCGTGACCGTAAAAGAAGGTATTAAACGACTGCATCTGTCTGAAGAATAGGTTATAAAGATAAGTAAAAGACTTTTAACATTTGCAGAGTGACGCAATTCTTTTCAATAAAAAGGTACGGCCAGTTTGGAAAGAGTAGTTCAGAAATTAAAGGTGAAAGAGAAAGAAGGTCGGTGGTTAAATCCCAGCTTTGACCAGTCCTAACTGAGGTTTTGTCCTTGGGTAAGACACTTAAAGGAACTCTCTGTAGCGTACACTCCTACAGTTTTAAAAATGTATTACAGTGGCACCAGAGCCTGCGTTGCCAGTGCCTAAACCTGCAGATAGAGGACACATACAAGTTCTTCTCATTGTCAGTATATGGACAGGCCTCATGTGAAAGCTCAGAACCTCCAGAATTCACTCACTGAGCTGCAGAGGCTGCACTAGCACTGATTCATGATTACTGTTTAACTGTCAGATTGCAGAATTGTTGACCTGGTTTATGGTTAGTATCTCTTTAAATATTGGGCCTATCCACATGAAACAAAAACTGGCACAAAGTCCAATGTCTTTTCTGTCAGTATAAACAAAACAAAATAATCTTCAGAAAGTGGTGCCATTATTCATCCGAAAGGTGTGATTGCTGTCAGTTGAAAGGACTTGAAGACATGAGATTCAAATTCCATGTTTGTGGAGCCAGTCCCTAAAAAATATTGATAAGGTTCAACATTTGTGGATTTCTAGTTTGGATAAAAACTGTAAATCTCCCATATAGTATATAGATATATAGGTATATATATAGATCCTTGCTCACCTCCTGAGATTATGACATTATGACATTCTAGAAGGTGAAGGCAGCTTATTGATACTTTGCTGGTGATATCATCAACATTCCCTAGGGGGTAAAGCTAACTTCAGGCACTGCTCCGTCTGAAGCTCTCTTAGTCAAATTAGATTTAGATTGAGCTTTATTTTAACACAATCACAATACAACACAGTCACAAGCTAGCTAGCAGTAGCCAACAGTCAGTCACTGTTACCTTTTTTGTTAAATCAAAAATCTAAATGGGACCATGAACGCTCATATTGTTCACAGGCTCCCGGAAATGTGTTGTTTAAATCCATTTTGTATGTTTTTCTTGAGTTATCAGACAATCTAAAAACATATCAGGCATGTTTGCTAATCTGAACATTCTGCCATAGACATACATGCAGAACCCCCCAGGTTGATGTCACTGCAAAGTATCAGCCAAGAATTGAACTCACAGCTTTGATGCCACTACAGAACCAAGCTTGAAACTTGTCGCTAAACTTTTCCATAGTGCTGTTTAATTTGTGATTTGTCCAGTGTATATATCCAGGTGTAGTTTTATAAAAGTCATCTTTCTAAAGTATGTTTCCAACCTTCTGGGGGTGACAAGTGACAAAGGGTCAAAGCAGCACCAGGGGAGATGGAAAGCCAGGTCCGGACTGTAAATGTGGAACTGCAGCAGAATTTATGATGGAACAAGTGACCCTGAAGGCAACACGAGAGAAGCCAAGAGAATGGACTGAACTCACACGAAGGACGGCTCAGACATTATTTCTGTGGTAGACCTCGTATCAGGCAAATATACTGCAGAAACATAGTGCATAAATGTGAAAAATACCCAAGAAAGCTTCTAGGTGGGGAGCAAATAGCAGCAGTTAGCAGTGTGCAGTAATGAAAAAAATGGACAAATCATCCACGAATTAACCCAGATTAATCACACGGTCTGTTTTGACCAATTACGCACACAAGTTGGGCTGGAAGGCTTACCTGACGGGAGAAACTGTGCTCAGGAGCTGTCTTGATACACGCGGTTGTATTTACGCATAAAATCTTACTTTGCTCCACGCAGCTACCAAAAAGAGATCTGGAGTTTGGAAAAATCATCAAACTGCTACAGGGAACACGGGAAAACGCCAGGCCAACTTTAACAACTTGTATCTGTCACGATAAGAGCCAGTTTCACCAGCAAGTGGCAGTGAAGGGCCTTTAGCGCCACTAAACCGACCAATACAAATATACAGTTCCTTTAAGTTTAAGCCATAGAAATACATTACAAGTTTTGTTTGTCACTTGCGCCAGTCCAGTGGGTGAGTGGGTCTATTGTAGAGGAATGAGAGGGGGGTGCTTCCTTTGTGGACTTTGGTTGTTCCTCTGGTCGGCTTGAGCACAGTCTGTCAGCACCACGGACAGCTCCAGAGACACATTTGCACTCTGCCACGTCCTGTTTGCTTGAAAACACTCACTAACACACTGTTCTGAGGAAACAGGTGGTGTAACAGCGCCACCTGCCTGTAACTAAGGCTTTACTTATTTCTACATTATGCCTTGCGCCTTCCCTTTAGTGACACTGTAGGGTGAAATCACGCTGCAAGGGCACTGCATGTATGTTCAGCAGTTACCATGGTGACAGTGCACACATTAGTAAACACTGCCAAAAGAGAATAATGAAAAAATTAAAGAAGACACATTGTGCTTGTGTCTGCTTTTGTGTCTGTGCTTGTGTTTAGTTATAATCTAACTCAACGACGTCTGATGGACATTTTAAATCATAATATTGATCTAAAATGACTTAAAAGAAACAAATCTGCTAACTTCCGCATTGCCCAGTGGGAGCTGCTGTCGCTGTAAACGCCATTACAGAGCCGTGTAGCTGTCGGCCCCTCCTATGGATAGCTGCACATAACACTTGCAAGTTCCAGATTTTACCTCGTTTGTACTAAAGTGACTACACGAGGCTGCCGAATCCTACGTGTATCAACAATTAAGAAAATCTAATTGGAGAACAAAGTAAGTACAGAGCAGTAGGCGTGTGCTGGTGGCGGTAAAAATGGAGGTTGATCAGAGCAATGACGTCTTGAATATGGAATATAAAGATTACTCAAACATGTATGAATCACTACACATCTCGAATACAAATTCAAGAGGTAAATGAGAAGGGGAAACCACTATGACATAGTTAAAAGCTCTAAAATGTTGATTTTGCAAAAAAGGCTTATTTTGAACAACACATTTTCAGGAGCCTGTGATCAATATAAGCGCTCATAGTTCAGGTGTTCACTTATGACTAATATTATTTGAGAGAGACTTGTTTAAGAGGACAAAATCAGCTCTCCTGTTGTAGTTCCAGCTAAGTAGTTCTTTATGGTCAGGTTGTATTAAAACAAAACTCAGATTCAAGTCTAACTTGAGTAACAGAACTTCAGACAGAGCAGAGCCTCCAGTTAACTTGTTTGAGGGGGGTCACATCGGTTTGGTTTGGTGGCATCACGTGCTTTCCTTTATGGAGATAGACAAGTTTAATGTCATAATTTGGAACATCAGGCAACGTAATAATGTAAATAAAAACATACTTAGCCACCGTGTCCATATTTTTTGTAATTAAAGGGAGCATTTTACTATTATGGGATAGTAACTGCTAACACATAACATATTAAGATCATGACACCTTTTATTGTTTTGAAAATGCTATATTCACCGAAAACAAACTTATAAAACGTTAACATGTTTTATAAGTTTCACTTTTGTTTTTGACACTGAGTCTCCCGTCCCGTCACAGCGTTATCTCATTACAATCAGTGTGCAGCCCGCTAATCAACTACTGCACATCGCATCAGGTTTGTCAGGTTGTTGTGTACAGTTTTGTATCCTGCTTATAAAATATTTATGGAGAATTGCCGTGTGGGAGCATGAATGACGTTGGCTTGTGGGCTGAGCATCGTACAGAATCTTACAGCTAACCTTAAGGAGGATTCAAACAGGGCCCGGGAGAGATTGCTAAATTACTGAAGCAAAAGTAAAACCTCTTCAGACATGTTTTTAATGAGGGAATAATGTTGCTACATGATAGAAAAGTAAAAGCATGTTCACCTTATATCCAGAGACACAAGTCATTTTTGGAATTTGAATTCAAAATCTTACAAATAGTTGTGGCCATACCAAGTGGATCTGACTAAATATTAAATATATAATGCTAAATTAAATAAACTAAAGAAAAGAAAAACAACGCCACCGGATTTAACCCGAAAAAATAAAAAGAAGGAATAACTTAACTAAAACAATAAGGCACAAAGGTTTGCTCATTGGCAAAGAAGCAGTTCCAGTTTTGGATAAGTAAACATTTATTCACTTAAAAAGTACTTTTCAATTATGAGTTCTGTTTTACGTTCAGATCTTCAGCTAAGTCCAGTACGTACGTCACTTTCTTTGTGGTACAGTTAATGATCTTGTTCAGTCCATTTCAATAATTTAAAATAAAATGTTACGCAGTTCACATGATTTATACACAAAGGCAAGACAGCAGCTCCTGAAGGGTTAAGAAAAAGTCCCACACACTGTCTCACTGTTGGTTTGCTTTATTCACACGACGTTTTGGTCCTACTGACCTTCCTCAGGTATGAGGACAGCCCCTTCCGCTCCCCCTATATAAGTCAAGGGACTGCCCCCTTAAGAGTAACTGACCAATCACAACAGTGAAGAAAATACAATTACAATTAGACCCCAATATACCCTTAAAAAAGCGCATAATTCACTATACACAAGTTAAAATGCATGGACAATGATCAGAAAAATATAAAGATTATTATTACACTAAAAACGTAACAACAGTATACCATAAATCTGACATTTTCTAATAAAGTAAGTGACGCCTCCAAGAGTTCACACGAAACTCCCTCATAACTCAGAGGGAGGGCAAAACAAATGTGTGCTCCTCATTACAGCATCCATTTGACATCATAACATTACATTGAACAATAGTTCGTCATTTAAACCTTTTGGGCTAAGAGTTTGTAAGGTAAATAGGCTTCACGTCTTTTTAACGCACGGTCGTGGTCGCCCCCCCTCAGCGGAGCAGGCACCTGTTCGATACCACAGAAGCGAAGTGAAGACACATCATGTTTAAGGTAATTAAAATGAACAGCAACAAGACAGCAGCTCCTCAAAAAGGACCACTGACGTCAGACCCCACTCCTGGAGAGAAACGTTTGTTAGTTTTTCACTATAGTTTATCCCGGAGAGAGAAAATCTACAGCTAGACTACAGAACGTACCCCTGGACACACGTAGTCACACCCACAACGAGCCATTCCCTCACGACCCGAACAGCCCAGCACTGGCCCTGCAGAGATGGACATGCATCTGACCACAACCTGGGCCTAGCTAACAAGAAGGTGTAAGTACGAGAGAGCAGAGAAAGAGCACCTAGCACGAGGCATTTTTATAGTAGGCGGTGCACCATCTGTCGGCTAAGATGGGCGCAACCCATACTGCTACATAGTAATTGTGGCTATTCATTTTGCATTATTTCAGCTGTGCCATCTTGGATCCTCTCGTTTGCTTTGCCGACAGCTGCACTGCGACACTGGGACGTTTCTTTATAATTACATTTTTCTTTTTCTTAGACGCTCATTTTGCTTTTACATTTGAAGTGTTTACAGTGCGTCAGCGTAATGGCGGCCGCGTGTGCGATCCAGTTCTTTGTCAGCTAAAAAAAAACCTCAAATCCGTCGATTTGCGTGGGGCCGGCTCTTTGAAGCTATTGTGTCCACAGCCCACGTGTACAATGTAATTCCCCGGAGCTCCGAGCGCACGCTATTTCTGTCCACGTATGTCTAATTGAAATGTTGCACCAAAAACAATAAAGGCGGGCGCCAGGGAAAATCCAATTTACTCCAGTTGATGAGAGCGCGCTTTTCGGGACGACAGAATGAGTCTTGCCACTTGAAGGTTTCAACTCAATTTCAAATGTGCTCACTTTGTTCTATGTGTGGAGTTTGGACACTTACAGCATGAAGGGCCAGTGTGTAAGAGACAGGGGCTGGAAAGTGCTACACATTCTGTTACATCAGCGTTTTAGCTTGTAGTATAGTTGTAGCCCGGCGAGTCCAGAATGAGATCTCTGTATTTTTTATTTTATTTTTTTATTAATAGGGTTTAATAGGGTTTAGTGCTTTGCTCATTGATTCTGCAGAAAACTGTGATTTTTTTTTCCTCTTTAATTTTTCCTCATGAGCAGACATTATTGTTTTGATATGGACGGACTGTGCATGTCCCTGATTGGCTCATCATGTACCTAAAATAAGACAAATTAGGTCAGAGGCTCCCGGACTTTTCAAACCAGGTTTATAACACGTCTATGCAAGGTCTAAACCAGAAAAAATATGTAAACTGTAAATAAGGCCTAACATTCAGGCTGAGAAACACTGATTTAGGTACTTTCGCCACATACTAAATATTTGCGCCTCCATAACTAGTTCATTTTAAACAGTTAGCAGTGATCCAAAGTTATTCCCATAGACTGTATATATAAATGGGCATAGCTAACACACTAGCCAGAGCATTCCAAATAGGTAGTGATCATGGGAGCGTTTCCAGCTCCATCGACTAAAATGATCACCCCTCTCTCTGTAACTGCTGCCATGAGCATTTTGGCACTACATGATCCTGGTGTTTTTATTTTGCTTTTTTATCCGTAAATCAAGACACGAACGTTTATAACAGACAAATCAGGCGCCTTCTTTCCCCGAGGTCGCTCCCGCTAGCGTTAGCAACAGGTGTGATTGACAGCGTTGCTAAGCGCTCGCTCCCTGCTAAACCAGCGATGCGGGCGGGAAGGGGCGTTACCTTCAACAGCCTGGTTCCGGATTGGCTCTTTGATGCTCATGGTCGGAATTCCAAATATGAAACTCGGCTCCAAATTCACCCCTATAACCTCTAGCCTCGATGAGCTTCATTTGACTGGAGCCAAACGGGTGATGTCACACTCACTTAGTCCACTTCTTTATACAGTCTCTTTATACATTATCTCTCATTCCAAGCATCTCCTAATTATTCACTGCGATTGATTTATAATCACTTTTCACAACTCTCAGAGAGCAGAGCAGAGTTTTGCCATCATTGTAAAACTAACAACAACTAGCATGCTAACACACATTTCCAGATTATTGCACAATAAAAACCCCTTATAATTAGATGCAGACAGTACACTGAAGACTTATTTTGACCTCAAGAGCTGCTCATACAATATATCTGTACTTGGGAAGACACATTTTGCTCAAATACATGGCAAAAATTGGGTATTGACTTTCGCCCCAACTTTACCATCCACTGTTGAAAATTTAGAGCTAGCCCTTACAGAAGAAGCTGGGCAAAAGAAATGTGGCACCAGTAAAAAGCAAGAGCATTGAGGAAAAACAATTCTACCTGAAGTATTGTTTGTGTCAGTGTGCGAGAGGGAGTGAGCTGGGCTGCACTTTTTTTTTTCAGAAAGAGATAACTTTTGAAAGCAGGGATTTCCAAAAACGTATTTCTAGTTTGAAGTTTTCCTCTGAAACCCAAATTGTTGTAAATTAGTACTTAAAGGGCTTGTACTTGGCGTTATCCCATATAATTGAGCAAAGCTGGTCTTGCCATAGCACTTATATATTGTATAAGCAGCTCTTGAGGTAAAAATAAGTCTTCTACGCGGTGTCTGCATCTAATTAGATCAAATCCCATTGCATTGTTGTAAATTAGTACTTAAAGGGCTTGTACTTGGCGTTATCCCATATAATTGAGCAAAGCTGGTCTTGCCATAGCACTTATATATTGTATAAGCAGCTCTTGAGGTAAAAATAAGTCTTCTACGCGGTGTCTGCATCTAATTAGAAAGCATTTTATCCGGTAACCAGGAAGTGCGTGTTAGCATGCAAGTCATTGTTAGCTTTACCGTGATGGCAAAACTTTGCACTGGTCTCTGAAAACTTCTCACGGTGCATAATTAGTACACTGGGAATGCATAAGGTAAGTGAGGAATAACTTTGGACCACTCAACCAGTTCTGTTTCACATTTTTAACACAGTAAAAATCAGGTACATCTTTAAAGTCTTATCAGTGAAAAAGGCTGTAGTTGTAAAAAAGTAAACAATTTATTGAAGGTGCACTGTGTAGCTTTTCGGGTGGAACGTCTGTCACCTGCTTGTCTTCATAAATATGTTATTGCATTGCCTGTATCATCATGCATTTATTAAAGAAGACATATTGTGCTTGTGTTTGCTATATAGTTATAATCTATGACACCTGTGGATCATTATGTTATAATTTGCACATTTTAAATCGCATCTAAAACGACTTAATAAAAGAAACAAGTCTGCTGATTTCCACGTTAGAAAACTGAGGTGCCCAATGGAAGTTGACGTCGCCATATGGATAGCTGCACATCACGCTAGAAAGTAGCAGATTTTTTAAAAAATTTGAACCAAGACGACTATGCGATGCAGCCGAATCCTACACATATCACTGATTAAGAAAAGAAAATCGGAGAAAATTTGAACAAGACGACTATGCGATGCAGCCGAATCCTACACATATCACTGATTAAGAAAAGAAAATCGGAGAACGAAGTACAGTTGAAACCAGAA
>KN486070.1:0-11614 GCA_000787095.1 Periophthalmodon schlosseri
TAAAGAAGAATAAAAAAGAGATTTTTTTAAAGTAAAACTCTATCTTGTGGTTTTGTGACATGACGCTGCTTTACATTCTTTGATTCTTTACGTTACTTAACTCATGAGTGCTGAAGGATGGACGCGCAACAGGTTGAAGTTTCACGCCCGGAGTCGCAACAGACAGAGACAGCTACGCAGGCAGCCCAAGAAGAAGCACTTTTACCGAAAAGAGGGGGTACGTCTGTGATTTGGTTACATTTTGGGTTCAAGAGGTCTGACACGGAGCAGAAGATGGCCAAATGCAAACTATGCTACAAGACTATTCCTGCGCCCGATGCCAACACAACAAACCTTCTATCACCTAAAGAAGGTCCTTGAAAAAGAACACATAAGAATCCAAAAAATCCAAGCTAAACCAAGTTGTGGAACAGCGGGGGCAAGTTGCGAAAAGAAAAACCATAGCCAGCTGAAGATAAAGCAGTGTTTAGCACAAGGCCGTATGAGAAAACATAAGTATAACGAAAAGTAAGCAATGAAATTTTTATCAAACTTTTCAGAGAACAACTGAAAACATACTTTATTGTGGTATATCATGATATATATAGTAATCATGATATAAAATAATCCATATCGTGATATGTGTTTTTTTTCATATCGCCCAGCACTAGCTAGGCCTGTCACAATAACAAGTTCTGAAGTATGATTTGTTGCTGAAGAAAATATAGATGATAAACTGTAATACTGAATGCCATTATGCTACTGACACGATAATCCTGCTGGATTTCCCCCATAAAACTGTTCTAAATGTACAGTATAGAGGTTATGCAGATGACATCACAACATTCTGATTTTTTAGAACGAGTGGCAACATTATATGAGTGTCAATGGAAAGTAAATTTTTCTTCTGTAAAAGCTCAAAACACATCTAAACTGTGAAAGAGCTGCTACAGTTTAATAACAAATATAAAAGTCTACAACATTTAGTTTGTACCTGACTCAAGAAAATCAAGTCAACAGTAGAAAACCGGTTAAGAGTTAGCTAAACAACAGGGACACTGCAGACACAAGCACATTTTATCACTGATCAGACTTTGGGTTGAACCATAGACTGTATAAAGAAGTGGACTAAGTCAGTGTGACGTCACCCATAGCGTTCGTCTCCAGCCAAATGAAGCTCATCGAGGCTAACAGTTACACACCGCTGGTTTAGCATGGAGCGGGCGCTTAGCAACACTGTCAATCAAACCTGTTGCTAACACTAGCGGGAGCGACCTCGGGGAAAGAAGGCGCCTCATTTGTCTGTTATTAATTATCATATCTTGATTTACGGACACAATAGCGAAATAAAAATACAGGATCACGTAGAGCGGGTTGATACGAACATTTTAAGATCAAAATGACGAGGCTCACTGCAGCAATTACAGTAGTAGGGGTGACAATTTTTCAGTGCAAAGAGAATTGGAGTCGGAAGCGCGCCCATGCTCACTTCCTATTTGGAATGTGGCGGCTAGCAGGTTAGCTATGTCCATTTATATATACAGTCTATGGGTTGAACTGAACCTTTCAGTGTCCTTTATCTCCCCCTATCGTTAGCTAACAAGCTAGCTAAGCTCTGCACAGTCACAGCGACAATGGAGAAACTACTTTCAGTTTCCATTTTGTCATGTGAAGCTAATTTGAGCTAAAAAAAACAGCTCCATGGACAAAAATTAGGCTAAAAAAGCAAAGAAACACATGTTGTCTGTTAAACTGCCCATAGTTCTGCCTCAGAGCCTCTCAGTCTTAATGTTGAGGGGAATTTTTCAAATAAAATGATGTCAGTGCATAACCTCTCTTGTTAATGAACATACGCTGCAATAAATAAAGGAGACTTAATGAGTCATAGAAGTGATTTATTCATTTTAAATTATAGCAGTTTTAGGGGCTGGTGTGACTGTTATATTGTTGTGTTGCCTATCTATTATAATTGTGTTATATTTTATGTGTTTTAAATTATTATGAAGCACTTTGTGACTTCCTTGTCTGTGAAAGGTGCTATATAAATAAACATAAGATACACTGTTTTTGCCGAATATAGCATTTTATAAAAGGTAAAATGGTGATATAAATATGTCATGTGCCAGCAATTAATTAATACCCCATAGAAGTGTAAGTGCGGAGCTGGACTTTATCAGTGTGTGTGTGTGTCCTTGCTCCCTGTCAGTCCTCACTCACTCACCTGGCTGTAAGAACCACTACAGGGTCAGACTGCACTATTTTTATACTGTGTTTACTGGAGAGGACAAACCAGATCTGATCCAGGACTAAGCCACAACTGAAGCATGTCGTACTTTTGAGTTGTTTTGTTGTCATTGAGAGTATTCCATGAAGCAAACTCAAGCGAAAGCCTGGCTTATTTGGGAAATCCCGGCTTGTTAAATCCTCAGTTTCGTTCCAGCAAAGTGACTAACCAGAGTTGGCACTGAGTTGCCATAGTAACAAGAATCCAGGTCTAAAATGGGCTTTTGGGGTTTGCCAATTTAGCGGAACAGCCTTCTAATCTAAACTAGGTCTACAGCAGGTTTAAACCAGATCTGGACCAGGACTTAACTAGAAATTGGAGCTAAGTATATTATCGATACTAGGGATAAATGATTTGTGAAAAATATACAGTTTTTCTGCGATTAGATTTTCGATTTATGTTTTAATAATAGCATACAAGAATCACATTTCAGAACATTTTGTACAGATCTAAACTACAGGGTTAGCAGTTTTTATGCAGACTTATGGTATGGTAAGTGGTTCCATGGGCGTAAGTATGTGTCTTATACTTGTTCTGATACAGCTCTTAATCATTCTAAAGCTATTCAGGAAAGGTTCATTTCTGTCTGTGAATGTGACTTTTTTAATATCGACAATTGCTCAAATGAGTTTAGTATCGACTATATCTGATTTTTGATACTTTTGACAACCCTAATAGAGAGTGGTAAATATGTCCTCGTCCAGACAAGCTCTTTCTCTTTGTGTGACTCATGCTTTGAGTTTTACATGAGCAGGTGTTCACACATATTGTTCCGCTCACACTGTCTGCCAGCACATCGCACTTGGAACACACTGTATATTTCACATATCCTTCCACTCATGTAATAGCAAAATGACAGACTGAACGAAAACTTGTGCAATTTTCCATATTAACAGCAAACATATGATAGTAGTATTAAAAGCGCTGCACCTGATTTTTACTCTCTTAAAAATGGGAAAAACTGACCGCAATGAGTTTCACAACTTCTAGAGACAAGAGCGTAGAGTAGCTAGCATGCTAACCACGCACTTCTTGGTTCTCAGACAATAAAATGCTATTTAGTAAATATAATAATAATATAGTAAATAGATGCAGCACACAGTGGACTTATTTTGATCTCAAGAGCTGCTTATACAATATATCTGTACTGGGTTAAGGCAAATTTTGCTCAAACACATGAGAAAAAAATTGGTACAGCGGTTTCTAAATAGATGCAGCACACAGTGGACTTATTTTGATCTCAAGAGCTGCTTATACAATATATCTGTACTGGGTTAAGGCAAATTTTGCTCAAATACATGGGAAAAAATTGGTACAGGACCACAGTATACCAGAATTACACGTTACACAATAGGGAGAAATCTTAATTTGAATTTACATAATTAGCTAATCGCAAAGGCTATACATTTTTGAAGTGCCATAATCTCCATCAATCCTCCACAAACAACTTCCTCTCTTATTCTTCTGTACAAACATGTTCTGTAGTGTGATTCCTGTCTTAGTCTGTCAGTTCATATTTCAGTCTTCTTGTTAATTCTTCAGGACGCTTTTAAAACGTCAACTTTGAACAAAAACCTATTATTAAAGCATAAATTGCGAATCAAATCGCAATGCTTGTCAGAAAAATCACAAACGGATATTTTTGCCAAATAACAACAGCTAGCCTGCTAACTTCGCACTTCCTGATTATCAGTACGGTAATGCTAACAACAGCTAGCCTGCTAACTTTGCACTTCCTGATTATCAGACAATAAAACGGTTCATAATTAGATGCAGACGGTACGCAGCGGACATATTTTGACCTCAAGACCCGCTTATGCAATATATTTGTACTGGAGCAAGACCATAGATTGTATAAAGAAGTGGACTAAGTGAGTGTGACGTCACCCACAGCGTTCGGCTCCAGTCAAATGAAGCTCATCGAGGCTAGAGCAGTTATGGGGGCAAATTTGGAGCCGAGTTCCATATTAGAAATTCCGACCGCAAGTATCATAGCAACCAAAGAGCCAATCCGGAGCGAGGCTGTTGAAGGTAACGCCTCTTCCCGCCTGCACCGCTGGTTTATCAGGGAGCGGGTGCCTACCAATGCTGTCTATCAAACCTGTTGCTAAAGCTAGCGGGAGCGACCTCAGGAATTATGTAGGATTATGTAGAGCAGGTTAATATTTTAAGACCAAAATAACAAGGCTCACTGCAGCAGTTATAGAGAGAGGGGCGACAATTTTTCAGTGTAAAGTGAATTGGAGCCAAAGTCAGTGGAGTCGGAAGCGCGACCATGCTCATTTCCTATTCGGCACGCGGCGGCTAGCAGGTTAGCTATGTTCATTTATATATACAGTCTATGGGCATGTTACTGCCACTTTGTCCAGGGGAGGTGGCACGTAACGAAATGATGTAAAAACCAGACGTAGAACAAAAACGGGAGCACGGAGAGGTGGTCAAAACGATAAGTTAGATTTATTGTTACAAAAAGTCATGCAAAAAGGTGAACAAATAAACAACTAGATAATACAAAAGTAAGCTACAAATAACTAAAAAGTCGCTGCAGCGGAGGACTCACTGGTCGCTGATGTAGTGGCGGCTCCAGGCTTTTATCCCCCAGCTGATTACCTGCGGGACAGGTGCAGCTCATGAGCTGGTGGGTGGATCTGGGCGGGTGGAGGCAAGGCCAAATACAGAAACAGGACTGGTTCGTAACAGGGCAAGACACATTTTTCTTAAATACATGGGAATATCATGTACAAGCCCTTTCAGTGCATTCACGGTATAACACAATAACATGTTACACAATCTCCCTTCTGTACATTAGCATTAGAGTAGCATTCTGTCACTCTGCCCCTCCCCCCTCCTCCATAATGCTATCATGTCAGCTTCTGTTGTCACTATGAAAAGAGCCACACTGATAATCTCTGAGCGTGTCCTGTGTACAGAGGCCTGGCACAGTGTTACAGCACAAGTCGTCATTAAGCTGTCCCGTGGGAGTGTGGGAGTGGAGATTTGTCAGGCTGTCAGGAGGAGAGACCGGATCGGCTCTGTGGAGGTGGCTCTGCGCTACAGTATGAGGGAGTGTGTGTAAACTGCAGAGTCAAAATGTCAAACGTTAGCGCTGATGTTGATTTACACTTTCTAGTCCACAGAGTTATTGTAAAACAAGTTATTTATACTTTGTTTTACATATGGTCATAATTGCTTTTGATTTATAGGATTTAAAGAAACTGTATGTGTGTTTTTGAATTTAAATTCCATAAACATGACCAAACTGTGTCCCCAGATATGTTCAAATCAAATATAGCTTTTACTGATAGCAATTCTAACGCTGATTTATTCTACAAAAGCATTGGACATGATGGCTAAGTTGTTTATGTAATTTGGTGTTTTGGTTCTCGTGACAATTATCCAATCAGAAAGCAGAATGAGCCTCACATGAGTCATTTTGGGTTGCCAGTTCAATGCTGAAATCCAGTTTTATGTTTAAACCTAAAAGGACTCTCTCTGATCTGAATCCTCACTACCTAAACCCCAGCACCTGCACACAATCATTAATAGTATGCCTCATGTGAAAGCTCAGCGCCTCCAGAATTCACTCCCTGAGCTGCAGAGGCTGCACTAGCACTGATTAATGACTGGCTGCATTTGAACATGTCTACCTCAGATCTGGGGACACAGACAAGTCATATTTATGAAATTTAAATTCAAAATCTCACATACAGTTCCTTTAATACCCAACTTAGTGTAGTGACAAGGCAGTTGATCAGGGTGTTCATTCCACTGCTCTCTTATTAACATTTTTACATTGTTTTTGCTAATGTATGTATACATGTAACCTTTGTGGATGTTTGGTACATCTTGTCTCAAACGGACAGTTTTTGGTGTTCAATCCCGAGCTCTAGTGAGACACTGTTCTGTAGTTGCCCCTGTAGTCTCTGTGTGCCCATGTGTCATTTCCAGTTTATCAAATGTGTCATTTCCAGTTAATCCTAGCAATGAAACTGAAGCGGTGACTCTACAGATTTGATTATAACCCCAAAAAGCTTTTATATTGGCTATTGGTATTGGCTAAAGACTTCCACTTTGTGTTACTGTAAGAAATCATGATGGGCTTTTACATACATACAGTAACTTTCTGTTCAAACTGATATATCGTTGCTTGGATCAGAGGTTCTGTACACTGTACTGTTGCCAAATAGAGATATTTATATAGATGAGGTCAGTAACCACAAGTCATCAGTAATGGAACATAAAGCGTTTGAGTGTGTGTTACTGCATTGGGGTTTTGCAGCTTAATGCGCTCACAAGTTCTCCCCAAACGTAAGCCTGTCAAATAGAAGAGCAGTATATCTTCAAAATGACATAATTCCATGTTGTTTCTTTCTGTAGGTTTCACCTGATCGAGGACCTGTCTTATGAGGATGTGAAGAAATGTTACCGAGGCTCGGTGAGTTGGCGTCCTTCACTTTAACCATCCACAGGTGACAAAAGACAAAGCAAAAGCATTCAAACGGAGCCTGCATGTGCTCCCAAAGACCGTAGTACCATCTGCATCTGAAATCTATTTAAAGGCCCCATATCACGCCATTTTCATGACCTCATCAAAAAACATACCTGGAGTTGTGTTTTGTTTTAGTCACACATGTTTATAACACTAATCCTGCATAGACTGGGTTCTTCTCTCAAACAAAAAACACTCTGTTCCACCTTGTGATGTCATGTGGTAGTACAGGAAGTGCCCCACTGCGTAATATAACATAATATAGTACCTTTAATACTGGAAACATGAACACATTTTTGCTTGTTTTTTGTCATCTGTTACTTTTAGATGTTGATTTTGCCTGGGTACCATATTATGCTTTTAACCAAGTCATTCCCTACAATACCAGGAGTTGTTTTGTTCCATTCATGCATGTAAACTATTTAAAGGAGCACTATGTAACATTTCTGGTAAAAGATCCGCCACTTGCTTGTCTCCATGAAGATGTTATTGCGTTGCCTGGAATGTTCCACAGTTTGTCACCTGTTATTGAATAAATGCAAGACAATTTTAATACGATACTGTGGAACATTGAAGGCACTGTACCTGATTTTTACAGTCTCATAAACGCGAAAAACAGAACTGGTTCATTTTAAACGGTTTGCAGTGGTCCAAAGTTATTCCTCCATTTACCTTTACATTACGAGCATCCTAATTATTCACTGCGATGAGTTTACAATCGCTTTGCACAGCTCTCAGAGACCAGTGCGGAGTTTTGCCGCGACGGTAAAGCTAACAACAACTAGCATGCTAACGCACACTTTCTGATTATCGGACAATAAATTAATAAATAATAATTAGATGCAGACAGCACACAGTGGACTTATTTTGACCTCAAGAGATACTTTTAATATTGTACTGGGGCAAGACAGATTTTGTTCAAATACATGGGAAAAAATCGGGTACAAGGCCTTTAATGGCGACAAGCAGGTAGCAGACTCTCCGCCTGAAAAGTTACAGAGTGCACCTTTAAAGTCTGTTCAGAAAGCCTTACAAAAGCATAATATGGTACTTAAACATTGGATAGCTTGATTTTTGACTCTGTTCTTGTCTGTTAGTTTCCTTACTTTATTTTTGTTTGCATTTTGTGGTCTGCTGCTGTGTCCCTTGCTTTTTGTACGTTCTGCAAATCTAATCTAATAATATCTTTGCTTCAACATCACTTTATTTTAAACCATAAAAGTGCTTCATAATCTGTACTGAAACAGGGAGGAAGCACATGTTTTTTGTATATTCACATTTCTGGCACCACCGCTGTTGTTCAGGATCGTCCCGCTGTGAGTCCGTATGCTCAAGCACAATACCAGGCTATATTAAGAGACCAGGACAGAGCGCCAACAGGCGAAGTGAGACATCCCTGCCAAGATTAAGCATATTTACAACAGGCACTGAGGAGAGAAGCAGGCGAGGAGCGGAAGCGTGGGAATGTTAGCTCAAGACATTGTATTAGTTGAAGTGAAATTAGCTTTTGTTGGGAAAACTTAAGTGATTGTAAGAGCTGCTAAGAAAAGTTGGTTTTGTTGAACTGTAAAATGAGGCTGCTGCTGCTATGGCTAGATGCAAAAGAGATTCTAAAGGTAAGTGTTGGGCAATTACTTCTATTATCCATGAGTTGCAGAACGATGAAAGATTAGTGATTAACAATTTAAACCGTCTGGAAAAAACGTCCTCAAAATGTTGCATATACGTAACAGGAAGCTGAAACCCATAAATATCATTGGTATACTTTATTATTAAGTTGTTTTATTATATGCTAAAAGCTGGTTCAGTTATTTGAAGCATTTTCCAGGGTCCAATTGTAATAGAACAAGAAACAAGACTGGTTTTCATAATATTGTTGGGCTTCCAAATGTAAATATTAATTTTAAGATGCTGCTACACTAGACACCAGTGTGTAGACACATCAGTGGTAGGGGTGGAGGAGAGGCTGCGGAGGCTGGTGGTGATGCTGCTGCGGTGAAGATGGAGTAGAGAAGAGTTGGGGCACGTGACTCAAAGAGCCTATTTATATGAATGTCTTGGAAGGTGATTGGTTGAGAGGCAAAGGTAGCAGGCTGTGATTGGCTGACAGTAGCAGACAGATGAGGAAATACGAGGGAATATTGTCTTCCTGATAAATTTAGCCTCAGTAAAAATTATAAAGCTGCTACTTCCTGGTTCGCTGATGATAAAAACACTCTATAATTAGATGCAGACACATAGCAACATATAGTGATGTCATTTTGAACTGCTTTTACAAAATATCTGTACTGAGCCAAGACAAATTCTACTTTGTTACATGAAGAAATCAGGTCTGGCCTCTTTAAAATGACATAACCATATTTGGCAGTGGTTCCCAAAGACCTGCCTTTACCTTGGCTTTGTAAAATAACAAATAGCCGAGTTGATTGTATTTGAAAGCTGCTTTGTTGCTGTAGCGTTGACTGTCCTGCCCTGCACTAGATCGTGGCTGTAGTGTTACCTGCTGAGTGGCCCTATAGAGGCGTAGAGTAGACTATCCTGCCCTGCACTAGATTATGGTTTGCTGTAATGGAGTGGCCCTATAGCGCCCCCTAGAGTAGCCGGGCGAGCGCGCCGGCACTGACAGGCCAAGGGGCAGTGTGTTTCTTGCAGCAGCCTCCTTCAGGCGTTGGACGTGCGCGAGTGTGTGTGCATGTACGGAGCCAACGTGCTGAGCCTGGTGCACAGCTCTCTGGTGTCTGCAGCCGCGGGGGCCGGAGCCACCGGCGGGGGCGCCAAGGAGCTGCTCATGACTCTGCCCTGTCCCTCTGCGCAGACTGTCAGCAAGTACAACTCCCAGTACCACAAGCTGTTCCCCGGAGTGCCCCCGGACGAGATCCTCATGAAAGGTACGGAGACCAGGCACGGAGCTGGACAATAAATACATTTTTGGTTGACTAAAGACATGTCCTGCCGATGGATTAGACGACAAAAAGGGGGCGTGGCAAAAGCCCTCAAAATTATTACGCATCTCTGTAGCTTGTAACTCCATCCTTAGCCCTATATCTAAACAGAGAAATCAACAGGGCTAGCCAGTATGCTAATATGTGTGAGATCACCCATTAGGGGCCTGATGATTATGGTAAGTATGACTCAGGCACAGTTCATAATCAGTGTAGTTCAGTAGACCTAGCCTGCAAACAGAAACTGTAAACAAATAAGTGTGTTAGTTTCAGTGTAGTTAGCTCTTCACTTCAGATAGATATAAAGCAGTGTCCAGCAGTAATCTGACCAGAACTGAAGAAGCGGCTTGGATGAGCAGCGAAACGTCTTCACTCCTACAACTTTTGTCCGGTTGACAGATTTAAATTTTTCTTTGACTATCTGACCTAAACTGCATTCACAAGACTACACCTGCACGGGAGTTCATGCAAATGCGGGATAAGCAAAAATATTGTTGAAAGTAAACAAAAGAACTGTGGAAAAACCCCATAAGCGTTTTATTTTGCACGCAATAATATACAGCTTTTTGCAGTTTTGAATTATTATGTGTATAAGTGAGCAATCCCTGCCCCTGTAGATCATGCTGTGATACAAGGTTGATAAAGTTGAAAGTTGTTGTTTTTGTTTTTTTTTTAACTCAGTTCTATTTCATTCATAGAACCGTAGTTACATGCTTAACTTTGGTTTTCTCTTCTGAACCCCCAGTGTACTCATGCGCCCTCCTCAGAGATATCCTCCTACAGGGACGCCTCTACATCTCCAGGCACTGGCTCTGTTTCTATGCCAACCTCTTCGGCAAAGACATCAAGGTACAGCTGACAGCCAGGGTAACAACCATTCACCCAACAGCACTGAAGGGATAATTATGCAAAATGATTTTTTTTCCCATGCACGTTTCAGTAATTTAGCGATCTCTCTTGGGGCCTTTTGAAGATTCTGTCAAATGCTCCGCCCACAAGCCTACGTCATCAGTGCTCCCACACGACAATTCTCCATAAAGTAACATGCCCCCTCTTTAGTCTGACCAGGGATGGGACCCAAGCTCAGTTACAGGCTTCACAAACTCCCCATTCTTCAGAGCTGTGACATGTACCTCTGCCAGTCCTGTTTAGTCTGAGGCAGTGCTTTATATGGAGCTGACATTTCCTCTTGAGGCCTGAGTGACAAAAAGCTGCTTATTCCAACAGCATTCCTCACATTCTGCTGAAATACAAGACACCCTCCTCATCTGACGGGCCTTTGTCACTGGGTTCTACAACTGGAGACCAATCACTCAAATTTCCCTGAGTAACTTTTTGAGGAAATGTAATTTGAAGTAATACTACTGGTATACTTTTTCTGGTATTTAGTAATAAACTACCACACATATGATTACTCAATTTGCATTTTTTAAAACTTAATAATAGAAACTTAATAATAGAAACAGACTTCCTGTTTAAAACAGCAGAACTGACTCTCTGCTGCTGGTCCCTCCTCCTCATAGTGCCATGACACTGCAGCAAAAAACAGATTTCTTTCAAAGTTGATTTACCATAATGTGGCTCTTTTAAGTAAATTGCGTGAATACTTTTTCTTACTTTGAGTAAACAAGACCAACTTTTAAGGTTGTCAAAAGTATCAAAAATCAGATACTAATCGATATTAAAACTAGTATCGAAACTAGACACTCATTTGAACAAGTATCGATACTAAAAAAGTCACAGGACAGAAATGAATCTTTCCTGAATAGTTTTAGAATGATCTTGAGCTGTAGCAGAACAAGTATAAGACACATAGACTACGACTGAGGGATTACACAATTATAAGGCCACATGGGAATAGAAAAGAAAGTACTACCATTTAATGTTGAAAATGACATTCTGTTGTCTAAAGAAAGAGTG
>JACM01005197.1:0-15159 GCA_000787095.1 Periophthalmodon schlosseri
AGTGGCGTAATTTAGTTTCAGTATTATTTTATCATCAATATTTTCTTCAACTATATATTGTAGAGATGCAGGATATCGGCTTTAAAATATCGGTTCAGTCGATATCCTTGTTGGACATACAAACTGATGTAATAAGATTATTTTATTGGCTGTATTCTGCTCAGATAATCTCAGAATAGTGTTCTGTAGTTACTTATACTCACTAAATAACAGCTACAGAACACATTAGGATCACTTTTGTCTTATTTTATTTTAGTTTAAAGGAAATAAATGCTGTTTCCAGTCTCTAGTATCGGAATCGGTATCGGAACTGAAACATTCCGCTAATATATTGTACTGCAGAATGTGTTATTGTGACAGGCCTTCAAGTTTTCTTCATCCTTTGAGTCTTTTGAGGCAATAGTGTGTTTGTATTCTGCTAATAAGATAAAGAAGCAGCGCCCTGGAGTTGTGTGTGTGTGTGCGTGCGTGCCTGTGTGTGCCTGTGTGTGCGTGTGTGTGTGTGTGTGCGTGTGCGTGTGTGTGTGAGGCGCAGCAGCAAACCACAGCGTCACAATGAGCTCAGTATCTCTGTGATCTGGACCCTCCTCCGCCTCCAGCTCCATAAGATAAAACACATGTGAAAACTGTCGTCAGATGAGTCAAAGTGTGGGTCAGATTGGGTCAGATACGAGTGAAGAACTCCTCACTGTTTCTCATGTCTGTGTTTACCCGTTAAAACGACAGGAACGAGTCCAGTCCAGGTCTAATACAGGAACCATACATTTTCATTTTGCACATGGCTCTAGTTCAAACGTCATTTTATTTTTAAAGTCCAGTATTTCACTTTTTCGCTGGTCTCCATAGAGAAGTTATTGGTTTTTATTCTGCACTTTTCTCCTTTAATGTAAATTTTATGATGATTATTTGTAATTATTTATGTTTTGATTTGTTGTCTTGTGATTTTAATGTCTTTCTTATTCTGTAAAGCTCTTTGATTTACTTTGTGTTCGAATTGTGCTGTACAAATAAACTTGCCTTGCCTTGTCTTTTGCCTGGAATGTTCCACAGCATGGCTTTAAATGCATCTATTGTGTTTTTATTGTTCAAAAATACCTTAAAAACACATCATCCTGTAAGTCCTGACCTGTAACTTGGTCTGGTGGTGGCGGCGGCATCTTTTCTCAATGGAGATAGATAAGTTTAATTCCATACAAAATATATAAAACAAATTATCGGCCTCTGCTGGAGATTTAGGACCGATAGCTGAAACGCTAAAAAGTATAAATATCGACCAGGTTTGTCTGTAATAAGCGCAAATCTGAGTTTCAAATTAAATTACATCCAGTTAGTGTCACAGACAGTGACCAGTTGTGCTGCTTTTACCATTACTTTTCATATTCCAAATCATAAGTGCCCTGAGGTAATGTGGAGTCATGTGAGACTGGAAACGGTACAAACAAGTCCCCGTGACCTTATGAAGTAATAAAACTGAAATAACCGCTGTGTGTCAGAGTCTTTGGCGGCGTGTCCCCCGTCAGTAATCAGCCCGGTGCAGTGTGCGGCGGTGTGGGTGAGTTACTGCAGGGACCACAATGAAAGAACGTTACATGTGTCTGCAGCCCCAGAGATAAAGACGAGCTACGAGGAGACGATTCAGACGCAAAACTGAACAAGGAATGTGAAATGGGTCGTGCTGGGACCATACACCGTGTATACAAGTGGACGTACATGCTAGCCGCCACCTTCCAAACAGGAAGTGACCATGGGCGCGCTTCCGTCAGACTCGTCATTTTGGTCTTAAATGTTCGTATTAACCCGCTCTACATGATCCTGGGGTTTTTATTTCTCTATTGTGTCTGTAAATCAAGATATGAACATTAATAACAGACAAATCAGGCGTCTTCATTCCCCGGGGTTTGCTCCCGTTAGCGTTAGCAACAGGTTTGACTGACAGCGTTGCTAAGCGCTCGCTCCTCGCTGAGCCGTGGAGCCTATCGGATAATGTTTTAAAGTCGGGGCTGCACGTTTTAAAACATTTCCGGAAGGAGATTAGAATCACATTTCAGAACGCGCTCGCAGAGGTCAAAACTACAGGGTTAGAAGGTGTCTGTCTATGCTGGTGTGTGAATGTGTGTGTGAATGTGTGTGTGAATGTGTGTGTGTGAATGGGTGAGTGGTTCCTTGATGACTTTGAGCCTTGACGGTGGAAAAGCGCTGGATAAAAATGTGACCACTGTTACTTTAACTTAAGATAAATTTGTGGGCCAGTATTGGGATCGGCCACAGCAGCAGGACAAATATCGGTATCGGCTCGTCTCTAAAGAGCAGCTGTACACATGAGTTGCCAGTTTTCTTTGTTTCTATTGGAAGTATCTGGTCCAAGTCAGGAAGGCTGTCGGTGATGAGCGGTCCAGCTGTGTCCTCATTCATGTCACCACACACACACACACACACACACACACACACACACACACACACACACACACACACACACACACATACACACACACACAACACACACACGCACACACACACACACACACACACACACACACACAGGCACATTCATCCACACACACCATCTTCACACTCACACACTTACGCCTCCTGCGGGACGTCCCACAGGAGCTTGGTCAGCACTTTAGGTCCAGGAATCCTCACCTTTCAGCCCCAGACCATCTGTGCCAAAATAAGAGAAGAAGATATTTCTTGTTCTCACATCAAAACTGTTGTAGTCAAGTTCATAGATAATACTACGCCTCAACCTCCTTAAGTTTAAGTCAGACTTGTTCTATAGACTGTTCTTTTCAGATCTTTATCCATGTTCTAGTCGTTTCTTCTTGTTGAGCCTCTGAAGTTGTGGAGTGATTCATGTTTGAGTAAATCTTGAATCTCTTATTTTCAAGACGCCATTTTTCAGATCTACCCCCGTTTTCACCTCCACCGGTACACGCCCACTGTGACACTCCCACTGTGACGTACACGCCCACTGTGACGTACACGCCCACTGTGACGTACACGCCCACTGTGACGTACACGCCCACTGTGACGTACACGCCCACTGTGACGTACACGCCCACTGTGACGTACACGCCCACTGTGACGTACACGCCCACTGTGACACGCCCACTGTGACGTACACACTTCCTTCTCCAGTTTTATTTTCTTAATCGTTGATACTCGTAGGATTCGGCAGCGTCGCGTCGTCATTTTGGTACAAATGAAAACAAATGTGCTGCTCTAGTGTGATGTGCAGCTGTCCATAGGGGGCGCTGACAGCATGCGGCGCTTTGTTGTGATGACGTTTTAAGTCGTTTTAGATGAATATTGTGATTTAAAATGTGTAAATTATAACATAATGATCCACAGTGTCGCAGATCATCACCACAGAGCAGCCACAGGCACAAAAGGACTGATTTAAACTGGAGAGGATGACTTCTATCTAATCTGTGGACCTCTTGGGGAGTCATGTGACACGTTGAGGCCCCGTCGCAGTCAGGGGGCACGGCTGAGAATAGAGCTGCTGTTTTCCCATGACGACATCATCATTTTTCTTCCGAGGGCCTCAACATGGCGGCTCACGAGACTCGCACGCACCTCAGGCTCTGAACTGAAGTGAGAGGAGTCATTCCATTTCATTCACACCATCTAACGGCTCACCATTCTCGTATGTGACCAGCTTTATAAAAAGTTGGCGGTTCAAATCCCGCTCTCGGTGTAAAACTGACGCACAGGTTGGCGATGCGGTGCGATTCCAGCTCCCGCAGATGAATGCTGTCGTCGTGTCCTTGGGCAAGACATTTAACCCGCCTCGCCCCCAGTGTCTTTGCACACTGGTGTATGAATGTGTGTGTGAATGGGTGAGTGGTTCCTGGATGTGAAGCGCTTTGAGCCTTGAAGGTGGAAAAGCGCTGTATAGAAATTTGACCGTTTACCATTTAAAGTTTATGTGACATAAATGGGCAGATAAAAACATTGCGGTAAATGTAATTACTTTTGCATTATTATGATCTCGCTGTGTTTGCCTTTAGTCTAATAGCAACATTTAAAATAAGATTCAGTTTCAAGTTTGAAAGAAGGAGGTAAACTGGATTCAAACCAAATGAGTCTTTAATGTCAGAGTTTGTATAAGACGATGCTTGTACAAAATGCGACACATGGGTTTATGTTCCTCTAAATATTTTGTCTTTTTTGTGTCCACAGATCGAGAGGACCAGTCCATACTTTGCACGTAAGTTGAACCTGCTTTTTACAACACCTTTAAGTACAAATGCAAAAAGTTCACGTTTACAAAGTCAAGACTTTTCACCAACTAAAATCAGTGGTGGAAGGTCACAAAG
The DNA here is from genome assembly GCA_000787095.1 of Periophthalmodon schlosseri. Classification (NCBI taxonomy): domain Eukaryota; kingdom Metazoa; phylum Chordata; class Actinopteri; order Gobiiformes; family Gobiidae; genus Periophthalmodon; species Periophthalmodon schlosseri. The sequence continues at coordinate 4,323 of JACM01005197.1, forward strand.
TAAAAGTAGTAAAGACTTAAGTAGAGTTTTTAGGTATCTGTGCTTTACTTTAGTACATTTTACAGTGGTGCTTTTTACTTTTACTTCAGTACATTTGAGAGCAGTATCTGTACTTTCTACTCCACTACATTTTTGAACTGGACTGAAAAGTAAAAAGTACTTTTCATATGATTTGAGGGGTTATTTTTACCATGTTCGTGGAAACATCCTGAAAGTTTTCGAGTTCAAGCTTCAGCTTTGAGCAAAACAAAAATAAATACACAAAATTCAGAAGAAAAGTTAAGAAATGGATGTGTATCGTTACTGTGACCACTACATTTACACTTTAACAAATGATCAACACTGTGAAATACTTGTACTTTTTAGTCTTATGATACATTTTTTAACGGGTGCTTTAATACTTTTAGAGAGTAGATTATTGTCATGTGATACTTTTACAGTCTTATGAACATTTTTTAACGGGTGCTTTAATACTTTTAGAGAGTAGATTATTGTCATGTGATACTTTTACTTGAGTAACTTTTTACCTCTGTATCTGTACTTTTACTTAAGTAACAAAATGAAGTACTTTATCCACCACCACAGACTGTATAAAGAAGTGACAGAGTGAGTGTTACGTCACCACAGCGTTCGGCTCCAGTCACATGAAGCTCATCGAGGCCAGAGCAGTTATAGGGGCCCAATTTGGAGCTGAGTTCCATATTTGGAATTCCGACCACGAGTATCATAGCAACCAAAGAGCCAATCCAGAGCGAGGCTGTTGACAGTAACGCCTCTTCCCGCCCGCACCACTTGTTTAGCAGGGAGCGGGCGCTTAGCAACGCTGTCAATCAAACCTGTTGCTAACGGTAGCGGGAGCGACCTCGGGGAAAGAAGGCGCCTGATTTGTCTGTTATTAATGTTCATATCTTGATTTACAGACACAATAGTGAAATAAAAACACCAGGATCATGTAGAGGGTTAATACGAACATTTAAGACCAAAATGAGTCTGACAGCAGCAGTTACAGAGAGAGGGGACACAGTTTTTACAGAGAAAGTGAATTGGAGCCAGAGTCGATGGAGCCGGAAGTGCGCTCATGTTCACTTCGTATTTGGAACGTGGCGGTTAGCAGGTTAGCTAGGTCCATTTATATAGATAGTCTATGTCCACCACTGACTAAAATAAACAGTGCTGGCAAAGTCTATCAAAGTAGATAACGACACAAGTTACAGAAATACTGACGCAATCATTATGACTCCAGAGCTCTGATATGTCGTCTCTGTACACATTAAATCATCTTACATATGTACCCACTTGCCCCTGGCGTCCATTTTGACCCCAACGCAAACTTTTATCTTCAAAATGTTGCGTATAACAAAATGGAAGAGATGACAGCGTTTGTAAATAACTGAACAGGGTTGGCTTGTGTCTTGTTGTGAAAAGTGGGTCGAATCTACAAATCTAAAAGGGCTCGATTTTATTTTGAGAATGTAAAAAAATACATAAATTAAATGCTTTTGTATAATTATTTCTATTATGTTTTAATGGAACACAGGGGTGGGAGTTAATAAGTTTTCTTCTTCCCACTTCTTTTCGAGCTTAAGAAAAAATATGTGAAATGTGCATTAAGTACCGGACACATAAATACTGACTTCTTGTGTTCATTAATCTGCTCGAAATAAAAACAAAAAAAACTGAATGTTACTCCCTTTTGTTCCATTTGTGTTTCATTTCTATGTTGAAATGATGGGAATGTTTACTAAGAAGTTGAAACACTATTACCCATCATTGTAAAATTTTAAAACTCACAAAAAATAAAAACAAAACACAGCAACAGTTTTACTATGAGGCTGATCCGCTTTCTCTGTGTGAAAGTGTGAAGCCTTCAGTGCATGCCTGGTTTATTCAAATTAGCACCTTCTGTTAAACCTCGGCCGTGGTCAGAATCTAAAATTTGTGCGTGGTCTGGGCGTCTTTTTCCGGCCGTCACAGTGAAACTGAGATGATAAGTGCGACAAAGTGAATGGAAACTCAGAACTAGAGGAAGAGTAGTGTGTTCACATCCCTTTGTCTAGAGTCTGAGCCATAGACTGTTTATATAAATGGACATGGCTAACCTGCTAACCGCCGCGTTCCAAACAGGAAGTGCTGCTGTCAGACTCGTCATTTTGGTCTTAAATGTTCGTATTAACCCTCTACATGATCCTGGGGTTTTTATTTCACTATTGTGTCTGTAAATCAAGATATGAACATTAATAACAGCCAAATCAGGCGCCTTCTTTCCCCGAGGTTGCTCCTGCTAGCGTTAGCAACAGGTTTGATTGACAGTGTTGCTAAGCGCCCGCCCCCTGCCAAACCAGTGGCGTGAGCTGGAAGTTGCTATGTCCGTTTATATAAACAGTGTATGGTTGACGTCACACTCCCTCAGTCCTCTTCTTTATACAGTCTTTGGTCTGAGCCAGGGTTTTACTCATAGCTTCTAAAAAATGTGCAGAGATTATTATGTCAGCGGTTGGAAGTGTGTGGTTGTGATGTGGGATCCTGTTTTCCGTTTCAGAGGTGAATCCGGCGCAGGCAAAACGGAAAACACCAAAAAAGTCATTCAGTACCTGGCCTACGTGGCCTCGTCACACAAGGGACGCAAAGACCACAACATTCCAGTGAGTGCTGCTGTGAAACTGTGACGATGTTTATGTCATAACTGTGTGCGCTGCTGCCACCTGCTTTATTTATCTGTTGAGACACAAGTTAAAGCTGCACTGTGACACTTTTTTTCATGGAGAGGCTGTTGCTTTGGCTAGAATGTTCCACAGTTTCACTATCGAGCCAGCTTTTTCAGTTCTGATACCGATATCGATACTTTGACTGTAAGTTGCTACTGATACCTGATAGTAACCGATACCAGTGCAGGGTCGGGAAATATTACACAGGAGATTCAGTAGTGTTATGTAAATATTGCATTCTTCAGATCACTACGGAGCGGCGTTGTGACACGTTTTAGGTAGAGATATTTGCCGATATTTGGCCGATATTTGCACATTTTAGCGTATGGGCTCTCGGCTTTAAATCTCCAGCACAGACCGATATTTTATTTCGACCAAACAGCTACCCAAAGAGTCCACATAAAGCCTTGTTTGAGCACTGAAGAGGACGCTGCACAAAACGTCCCTACACCGCTCTCTGATACATTTTGTAGTAAATCAGGATTATGGACGGGTTTCTACTGAATTCAACTGATATAAATTGGGAAACGTTACCTAAATCGGCCCTACGCTTCTCTGAATACTGAACAATCGGTATTCGTTATAGGAAAAAAAACCAAACATCAATCGATTTCTAGTTTTAGGCAAAAATTGGCTTGTAAACCTTATTACATCCATTTAGAGACCTAACCAGAATATCGGCGGAATCGATATCTTGAAACCGATACGCAATCCAACACTTTTTCCAGTATCTACGCCAGTATCGGTATCAATGCATCTCAACGTATGATGATAAACTTCTCTACCTCCATGGAGACAAGCCGGCGCATGGACGATAGACGAGTTTAATGCCCTACTGAGAAACATTCTAGGCAAAGCAACAACTACTCCATGGTAACAGCAGGAACCTTTAAGTTTAGGAAAACATAAGTGACGTCTCATGGCTTTGTGCACAAAATCTAACTTTTACATTTGTTTCTGACATACAGCCAGAATCACCCAAACAAGTGAAACAGGCAAGTCTCCGCACAGTCCCTCTTCATCAAATACATGCATGTTATTCTGACTCCATGTTCTTATGTAATCCTGTAAATTACAAAGGTTCATTTTTAAAAGAACTCTATTTTATTCTTTCTTGTCAGGCACAAAATTCAGTTGTAAGTAATTTCAGATCTGGCATGACTCAGACCATGTGCTCCGTTACATCGTCTGTTTGCTGTTGTCGTCCTTCATAAACACTAGAGATGCACCGGTCCGGCTCTTTCAGCTCCGATACCGATTTCGATATCAACCGATACCAGAGCAAAGACTGAAAACAGCATTTATCTACTTCAAACAAAAATAAGATAAGACAAAACTGATCCAAATGTTTATGCAGCTGTTGTTTATGTCTCAAGTGACGACAGAAGCACTTTTGAGCATCTCGACTATAAATCTGTCAACTGGACAAAACGCTGTAGGAGTGAAGACATTTCGCTGCTCATCCAAGCCACTTCTTCAGTTCTGGTCAAATTACTGCTGGGCACTGCCTTATATCTGTCTGAAGGGAGGAGCTAACTACACTGAAACTGAAAACACCTCTTGTTTACAGTTTCTGTTTGTAGAGTAGGTCTATTGTGCTACCCAAAGTGTGCACTGTGCCTGAGTCCTACTTAGCATAGTCATTCAAACCCCTAATGAGTGATTTCACACTTATTAGCATCGTGGCTGTTAGCATACTGGCTAGCCCTATTGTTTTCCTTGTTTAGATTTAGGTCTGAGGATGGAGTTATGAATAAGAGACAGATGATGTCTAAGGCCCCCATTCCTGTTCAAAGATGGATTGTCTTTCCTAACAAAAATTGCTTCTTTAACTCCCCTCTCAAACCATTTCTTTTCTTTTCTTTGTACCTCACTATCTTCAAACGTTAGTGTCTTTGAGATGGAGACAGACAGCAGATTGTGGTCCTGAGCTGCTCTTGTGACGGTGTTGGTACATTCTCTTATGGAGTGGCTGTTTAGTTTCTCCAGTGTAACGCTCACTGCACCGAATGGAGTAGACCACATTACTTTGTTTGTGGCTCGGGCTTTTGTCCTTTGGGTGAACCAGTTTCTGTACTAAAGTGTTTGTAGGTTTGAAATAGACCGGAATTTCCTACAGCGTTTTGTCCAGTTGACAGATTTTATATTTTTCTTTTGTTATGGATCAGACCCGGGCGACTGAGGGATCACACAGACGTCATATCGGCTCTCGGCTTTAAATCTCCCACATGAGCCGGTATGTTGTTTCAGTTGACCACCTGGCTAAAGGAGAGACCTTTGACCCTTGTAATGTGAAGATGGTACTGACTACACTGTTCTCAGATGGGTGTGTGATGAAATAAGGTCGTAGATAAATTTGTTGCCATTTCAAGTCATATAACTTGGGTACAAACGACCAAAACCGCCCAATATATCGACCCAAACATAATCAGCCATCGTTTGCTCTAGTTTCTAAACAATCGGTATCGCCATCGACCATGAACAAACCCCATATCGGTCGATCTCTAGTTCATACGTCCAACCAGGATATCGACTGAACCGATATCCGACCCGGCAGATATTTCCGCATCGGCGTCGATATCCGACACCAGTGTGGTACCGGTGCATCCCTAATGAACACACATCATAAGCATGTGCGTGTGTTCTACCGTAGAGGGTCAGTCTCGTGTCTCCTTGTGCTTTTGTTTTGGGTTTAGGTTAAGCTCGTAGTGACCACGCCTGTTTTAATGTGTGTTTTCTTATCTACATAGACATCATTATCTTTAAATAGTAAACTTAAGCTTTTAATATTATCCTGAAATCCACACGGTTCTAGAGCAGACTCACACTAACACGTAATACTGAGCAATGGAAGTGTGTTTTGTGATAACGTTTGAATGTCTCCGTGTCTACAGAGTGGAGCCCTGTTTTATGTGAGTAGTTTGTAGTTTCTCCCCTTTAACCCACAGCACAGAGGGGTCTTTTTCTCTGGCTGCTGCTGCTGCTTTCAAAAACTAATCATTTGCCCTGCTTTCTGTCTGATAATGAGCAAAATAATACAACTTTTTCTTTTATACATTAAAGGTCCTATGTTGCGCAAAACTGACTCTGTGGGCTTTAAACCATGTTATAATGCTGTTAGCGCATCAAAAACAGGCCTGGAGTTGTGTTTTGTTTCATTCACACACGTTTGAGTAACACTTTATTATTAGTCTGTCTACATCTGCAAAGCTCAAAACGCTCTGTTCCACCTTGTGATGTCATGAAGTGGTAGTTTTCAAGTTCAACAGCTCCTTTTATTTTTAGTTCAGTAGAGCTTGGCAATTCAAAGGTTGAAATGATCCAAATGATTCTAGTGAAGGAGTATGGAGTTTAAAAACACAGTGGAGCACTTCCTGTATTACCACTTAATGACATCACAAGGTGGAACAGAGTGTTTTGTGTTTGAGAGAAGAACTCAGCCTAAATCTGCAGGGTTTGTGTGTTAAACATGTGCGAATGAAACAAAACACAACTCCAGGTCTGTTTGAGATGAGGAAACATAACACAGATCAGAAAATGGCGTCATATGGGCCCTTTAACCTACTTGGCATGAACTATGACTTACATTTTTAGTTACAATAATAACACAGATATAATTTTATGCCGATGCAAACTAACAAATCTTCTTTATTTATAGACCCATATACTAATATCTATAAAGTAACAGTATCTACTGCTTACAACTAGATGTTGAAGCCACATTAACCCAAAGCTGTTTAAATCTTTCACAAAGTCTCTCTTCTGAACTTTTAAATTAGTGTTTGATGCTTATATTTTCTCTATTTCTTATTTTCTTATTTTTATTGATTTGTAAAGGGACAGCACACGTTAATGAACATTTAAAATATACATTTCCATCTTCAGTCCCTCGGCAGGTTGATGTCAAACAGGACAGGGAAATGAACAGCAAGAATCACACACACACAACACACACACTGTAGCATAGTTATGGGGCGAATTTGGAGCCGAGTTCCATATTTGGAATTCTGACTGCGGTGGGAGCTTCGCAACGCTGTGAATCAAACCTGCTGGTGAACGTTAGCGGGAGAGACCTCAGAAGAAGGCGCCTGATTTGTCTGTTATTAATGACAGAATAGTGAAATAAAAACCCCAGGATCATGTAGAGCGGGTTAATACGAACATTTAAGACCAAAATGACTCATGCGGCTCACTGCAGCAGTTAGAGAGAGGGCCACAGTTTTTCAATACAAAGTGAATTGAAGCTAGAGTCGATGGAGCCGGAAGCGCGTCCATGATCACCTCCTATTTGGAACGCGGCGGCTAGCGGGTTAGCTACGTCCATTTATATATACAGTCTATGGTTCCACGTCTGACCTGCTCGATAAGCAAAAGAGAGTTGTCAAAGAGAGGCACTTTTCCTAAACGGCACAGAGCAGTCGCTTCTAGAACCTTCTCTTGTCCAGTTTGAATTTTTCCCAAACTTCAGACGAGGTGAAGCCAGATTGTTAGATTTAGTCATATAATGTTTTTTAGTCAGTATTTTTTTTTATTTTCCAACAGTAAAGGGACGCCCATTGGCAGCTGTATTCTGCCAGATGTGTGGTTTGTAGAAGGGCCATGTGGTAGAGCCCATAATGCTGGTAAATTGGTCTCCCCCTGATGTTTATGCTCTGTGGTTGTTTTAATGTGCAGAGCTGAGGGGGCCAGTAAAGTATTTAACTACCTCAAGTTTGTTAACAGTGAGCTTTGGGTTGATCCCACTGTGGGTTTTACCACCACAGTCCTCAAAGGAAATGGATTTTGTTAACATTAGCACCACAACTAAATAAACTCTAGTCTATAAATGAAAGCCCTCCACACACTACCACAGACTGTGTAAAGAAGTGGACTGAGTGAGTGTGACGTCACCCACAGCGTTCGGCTCCAAATGAAGCTCATCGACGCTAGAGCAGTTATAGGGGCCAATTTGGAGCCGATTTCCATATTAGGAATTCCGACAGAGATTATCCTAGCGACCAAAGAGCCAATCTGGAGCGAGCAGTAAATCAGGATTTAAACATTAATAACAGACAAATCAGGCGCCTTCTTTCCACCAGGTTGCTCCCGCTAGCTAATCGTGGTCGGAAGTGGGCTCCAAACCCTGGGCCCCTATAACTGCTCTGGCCTCGATGAGCTTCATTTGACTGGAGCCGAACGCTGTGGGTGACGTCACGCTCGCTCAGTCCACTGCAGTAAACACGACTCTACCTCCTGTGTCGTTTATCTCCAGCCTTCTGTGCGGTAAAAGCATTTATCTGAACTACTGCACCACATTTCATTAATAATAATAACACAGCTCTGCTCTTTGGAACACTTTAGAGTCTCAGAGTGAGTTGTTTTACTGTAAACAGGAAACAGCTGACGCCAGGTGCGCTCACGACTTTTAGCTTGTGGTGTGCGGTCTCTTCGCTGCCATATCCCACTGCAGTCTAAAAATCTCATCCGGTTTTCCTTGTGTCTGTACTTTTTGTCGCTTTTTGCTGACTTTTTGACTTTTAAAAATAGTTTAAGACTGAAAAATCCCATTGTGTGTGGCAGGTTTAAGCTGTCTGCGTTCAAGAATAGAAAAAATATGTTGCCGATGCTTCAGTCTGATCAGAACTGTTCTGGGATGGGCCATCTGAGGAGCTGTTAACACTTTGAAGTATTACGTTTAAATGCGCTCAAGTCCTACATTCACCACAATGCAGTCACTCATAAACCTTGAATCAATATAAAAAGCTTATTCTAATGTCTTAAATTGACTTTTCTAAGCCTAATATATAAATGTTTTTGACAGGGACCCTTCTGCCTTCACTCGTCTCTGTCTGCATGCCTGTGATCTTTCCTGTGGCCCACACTTAATCTCTAATGATTTGAATATTTATGTTGAGGTCGACGTGGTGACGGAGTAATCCTCTGCTTTATTTCAGGGAGAACTGGAGCGTCAGCTTCTACAGGCCAATCCCATCCTGGAATCTTTTGGGAACGCTAAAACTGTGAAAAACGACAACTCATCGAGATTTGTAAGTTTTTGGAAAATTATACGGGCAGCGGGATTTCCACAGAGTTCGCGGTTTATGAGGCGCTCCTGTTGAAAGCCGCTGTGACAGGAAGTAGTCATCATACGAGGATTTATGCTCCGTGTGGTCATTGTGCAGATAGAGTTAAAAGTTCAGTTCACTCGCCCAAGGACACAGATTAGGTAAAATTATAATAATACAAAAACAAAAGTATATGTTTTTTTATTTATTTATTTAATGTGAACACAGGTTAAGTTAAATTATAATAATACAAAAACAAAAGTTTACTTTTTTTTTTTTTAATTTTATTTAATGTGGACACAGGTTAGATTAAGTTATAATAATGCAATAGTATACGTTGTTTTTTTCTTATTTAGTTAATGTGGATACAGGTTAAGTTATGATAATACAAAAACAAAAGTATACGTTGTTTTTTTTAACATAGGTTAAGTTATAATAATGCAAAAACAAAAGTTTGTTTTTTTAAATTTAATGTGGACACAGGTTAAGTTATACAAAAACAAAAGTATATTTTTTCTTTTTTTTTTCTTTTACTTTGGACACAGATTGAGTTAAGTGATAATAATACAAAAACAAAAGTATATGCTTTTTTTTGTTTTTTTTATGTGAACACAGGTTAAGTTATAATTATATAAAAACAAATGTATATGTTTTTTTTTTCATTTTATTTTATTTTTTTCACACTTGTATAACATATAACAATAAAAAGCAGGAAGAGGCAAAAAACCCCAAAATGGCTCATATTAACACCTCCACCTCATGAAAACATAAACAACATAGAACAATATAGCCGTGCAGGTCTGTCCGACATGTCCCACAGGAGGAGGCCCCGGGACGACCCAGGACACGCTGGAGGGACTCTGTCTCTCTCTGGCCTGGGAACGTCTTGGGGTCCCACCGGAGGAGCTAGAGGACGTGTCTGGGGTGAGGGAAGTCTGGGAGTCTCTGCTTAGACATTACTTTAAAAAAAAGTCATTAAATTCAAACATGGATTAAAATTCAATGAAAAATCCAACATGAATCACTGAATGATTATCAAAGCAGTTTTTATTTAATGTTTTATTAATGTTAGAAGAATAGAACTGGCACCTGCTCCTCTGAATTAAAAATAACAGATTTATTTTTGTGTCTTCACAGGGAAAATTCATCAGAGTCAACTTTGATGTGACGGGTTACATAGTCGGGGCCAATATTGAAACTTGTATCTTTTTTTAAAATAAAAACTTAAATAAAAAACGTAACACATCTGTGTCACTGTGCCAAATGTTTGTTTTACTTAACCTTCTGTCAGATTTACTAGAAAAATCTCGAGCAATTCGACAAGCCAAAGATGAACGCACCTTCCACATCTTCTACCAGCTGTTGGCCGGGGCCGGAGAGCACCTCAAATGTGAGTTAGTCCTTGAATCAGAAACTGTATCTGATTTAAAACTATGCAGAGCTCATAAGGGCCTGACACGATAACACAGTTTGAAATTCGATACATTGCTGAAGTAAATATAGTCGATAAACGATAATATTGAAACTCATTTATGCCACTGACACAAAAACCCAAGAGCAGATTTAAACCACAAAAACTATTCTAAATCTATAATATTGTTAAAAAAATCATGAAATAAACAAAGAAGAAGTTATTAATTCAACCTTTTACTGCTCAAATCTGAGCATATAGACAAAAAATAACCAAAAAAGTCCCAGTGGTGCAAAGAAAAAGTTCACACGGTGAATATTGACTCCAAAAATATAGTTCCATCTTCCATAAACTGAACCATAAGTCGATATAGTGGTTATGGTGACAGGCCTAAGAGCATATGAGACACTGCAGATCATGTGACTCATGTTTTTGTCTGCAGCGGACCTGCTCCTGGAAGGATTCAGCAAATACCGTTTCCTGTCTAATGGAAACCTGTCCATCCCGGGCCAACAGGACAAAGACAACTTCCACGAAACTATGGAGGCCATGCAGATCATGAGCTTTGGCCACGAGGAGATCCTGGGTATACTACTACTACTACTACTACTACTACTACTACTAATACAAAATGATTAAATAAATAGTAATAAAATTGTATTATTATTATTATTATT
>KN486071.1:1606-39039 GCA_000787095.1 Periophthalmodon schlosseri
TCACCTACCTGCTCTAACTGCTGTGTTTTCTGTACTTCTTCTAACTCAGTCCTTCCCTCATTCACAACGCATCCCTGGCACTACTTTTGATGCATAAAGTGAAGCACAGAATTCACAGTGCAAACTTGACTTATTGGTCTCATCAAGGAAGAAAAGAGGAGAGGACTGTCCACACAGCTGTCTTTTGCTTAGAAAGTAGGCTGCATTGTACTGGAGGGTGTTACAGAGGTAGGATAGGTCCATGTGGAAAATTCTCAGACCCAACGGCACTGTGTTTTGTTTAGATGTGCTACATTAGAAGGATGACACAGAATTCCCGTATGTCCAGCGTTAGTTTTGACTTTCTGCTACAGGCCATCCTGCTTTGACAAAGAAGACCATGGGCTGGTGAAAGCCACTTGAGCCGCCTGGCTGTTATTCTGTGTCCGTATGCTACACCCAGCAAGTATTCAACAATTAGTTGTTTGGAGTTGGGATTTTGATTGTGTACTAGAGCAGCAAAAAGTCTCGCTTTTACACGGTTATCTTTGCAGATGTATATCCCGGGTGACCCGGTGCGACACATGACACAAGGGTGCTGGCCTGCGAGTGGAAATGAGCACCAGCCTCACCTGTTTGTTTTCAAAGTGCCGTGGGATTGCGGTTGTGTGTTCACTGCAGAGGTAGTGTTTGAGCTTTTTGGGTCGCCTATTGCAGATTTCCTAGCAAACCTGCTGAATCACGATATAGTGAGAGCATAAAGCCACCGCCGACCAAACAAATGAAGAGCCCTTGGACGCCGTAGAGAGAGTTTACAAAGCTTTTCACTTCAATACGGTGGATTTGTTTTCCCTTTCCATCTCTTGAATGTGAGACTAAAACACACTCATTAATGAACCAAAGACACCAAAGATAAATCTCACTGAAATCATCATCTTTTTTTCTTCTTTTTTATTTCATTAAAAAACAGTACAGTACACGTGGCAGATGTGAGGGCCATCTCAGCTGAATTGTTTTCCCTGTTCAATGCCTACATATCTGACGGAGGTTAAATTGCATAGACCATACACAGTGTCACACACTGTACTCTGGATTTCGCCTGGATTTTGCCCTAACTGCCCTGATTAGTGCACCTGGCACACACTGCTCTCCATTTAGCAGCAAACTTTCTACCATAATGCACTGTTAAGTATGAGTACATGTAACAGATTGTCTATACACCCCCAATCTACCTTCACTTTTGCAGTGTATATTTCTGTTCATTTGACATCCCTAGTAAATAAATTAATGATAAGTAAATAATCATTTAGAAAAAGTAATCAAAATTGAAGCCGCAAGCGGCATTGAACGGCCCTCGCAGGCCGCGCTTCGCACTCGGACGACCCGGAACTCTCTAAGGGTGGCGCTAACACGCTACTTGTCTCTGTTTTATTGCAGCCTTGGGCTGTACTTGTCACTAAAAACAATGTCTACACACATTGGAAGCACTGATGCACAAAATGCAATAACATGGGTTTTTGAGGCATCACCATGGCAACACCGTGCAAAATACAAACTTGGCCCCTCTGACTTTTTTGACAGGGACAACCTGAAGAGTCACTGTGCCAAATTTCACGTTCTTCAATGAAGCTAATAAGTTATTATAAGACTTTGAAATGTACGAAAATTAGAATTAGGATAACATGGGCTCTTTTGTGCATCACCATGGCAACCCAGGTAAAAGATAAACATGGGTCCAATTGGCTTTTTTGATCGGGATGACATGAAGAGTGATTGAGCGAAATTTCACATTATTCCATGATACTAATATTTTTCTCATGAATGGTAAATTTTGGGATCACTCCCATTAGGATAACATTGGCGCTTTCGCGCATTGCCATGGCAACACGGTGCAAAAAAACGACATGGCTCTCATTGAATTTTTGGCCCTCTATACAAATGTATTTGCTATTCTGTAGGAGGCGCTATCATGCCAATTTTGTTTCTTTCACAATGAGTAGGTTTAGGCAAGAAAGTTTTACAACTGATTCAAATTTGAGCCCAATCGGAGTTTGTATGCACAAACGGGAGCAAATTTTGAAATTGGAAAATTTCAAAAATTCCGATGCAAACCGTGATAGGTATCAACATAAATTGGATCAAATTTGATGCCCCACTTGTCTAGATGATGTACAGTGATTTTCAGCCCTGCCCGTGAAACCCCCTCAGAGGAGTTGATTAAAATACAATGTCAGCGAAAATGCTGACTCGGCATTTCGGAATTTTCAATCCAAGATGGCCGACTACCAGTTATGCCCAGTTATGCTTCGCCCATGCACTCATCGTTGCGGAAGCGATAGGCCCTACGCTCTGTAGGGGCTCGGGCTTAATAATCACTGTGGCAACCTAATTGCTGGCCGCATACAAATATCTACTGTGGTAAGTCTCTAGTAATGGGAAAGTGTAAATGCTGGTAAATGGTCATCTCGCTGCGGTAGAGAGAGTTGGAACTACTAGGCGTAGGCGGGCTAGATAAAATAGAACAAGCATTGGAAATGGGGATCAAATATTAAAGTGCACATGCCATCATAGAGTCAGGGAACAAGAACAGGTGACAGGCTGAAATGCAAGTCGGCTTTTTAGTTTTGCACTTTCAGCACTCCGGAATATCAGGAAGCAGCAAAATTGAGACTGTGCCTTTGGTGTTTTGCTGTGTCAAGTGTTACTAAAAGATACGTGAGGTAGACGAAATTCATATCACAATCAAAAAAGAGTTTGAGAACATTACATGTTACATTTTGCTGGCTTCATAATTTGCTCAGGTTGATATTTTTAAGGCTTTCAGGAAAGTGGAAAAAGTCAATTATCAACCACTTGAGTATTTTTCTAGTAAATGTTCAGCCAGGGTTGTAGCTAATTAAAGTATATGAAGGTAGGGTATGAAGAATTAGTATTTCAAATTTGACAAACTTGGCCCATCGGTGCGAGGTAAGCATGTTCAAATCAAGTATTGCTTTCACTGGTAACAATTGTAATGCTGATTTATTCTTAATTACAAAAAACACTGGACAGGATGACCACTTGTTTTTGTTATAATTTGGTGTTTTCATTCACACGATGATTTTCCAATCAGAAAGTAAAGTGAACCTCATGATACTCTCTTTTGGGTTGCCAGTTCCTACAAATTAAACCAGAAATAAACCTAAAATTACTCTCTCTGGTCTGAATCCTCACTACCTAAACCTGCAGCCAATCATGAATCAGTGCTAGTGCAGCCTCTGTAGTGAGTGAATTCTGGAGGTGATGTGACGTGCAGTAGTTTCATTAGTGGGATGCACACTAATTGCGTTGTGTTAGTGTCCTGAAGGGGGAGAGTGTGGAGAGTCAATATGTTGTTTTCAGGAAATATAGCATTTTCAAAACAGTAAAAGGTACATGGTGATCTAAATATGTTATGTGTTGGCAGGTAATACCCCATAGTAGTAAGTTTTCCGTCAAGTTTGGTTAATCTGCATTTGAGGTTTGAGTGCTCACAAAATTGTCCTTACTGAGGTTCTTTGAAAAATTCGGTTGCATGGTGGCTGAGTGGCTAGCAAGAAGGTTCCGGTTCAATCCTTGGATCACCCGGGCTTTTCTGTGCAGAGTTTGCATGTTTCTCCCTGTGTCTGGGTGGGTGTCCTCCGGGCACCGTAGGTAAAAATCCTATGGCTAAGGCAGTGTTGACCAAACCTAGCTCAAGATGTGGAGACGGGCCCCCGAGCATTACACTGCGGTGCTCACTGCTCCCCCAGTGCCCCAGTGGCATTGAAGCACCGGCCAAACGCAGAGGACAAATTTCCCCACAATAAGATGTACCTTAACCTTAAGTTCAGTCCAGATCAAACATATAGGGTTCAAACCTGCTACGTAGTCATAAAAACAATATATACAGTGAATTAAAATCTTTTGCATGCTAGAATGAAATGCCACTAGGCAGGGTCAGTAGCAGAGAAACAGTTATGCAATTTTGAACAGGAAGTCAATCGATCAATATTAGATGTCAAACAAAATGTCAAGTATTGATCTATGTGTCTGACAGTTTAACTCTAAATACCTTCTTCAGATCCTCTTTTAATGTTAACCTCTTTTGCAGATTGATAATAAGGTTACCAAGACCTTGAATGATGGAGTATCTTTAGAGAGATGAGAGTCGATGAGCACAGAGCAATTTGTCGTCAAAAACTGATGGCAAGCTAATGATCGACAGAAGGAGAGAAGTCATCCCCCATGCAGAGAGAGAAGAACACATCATTTAACCGGAGCAGCAGAGGACAAATCTCCCAAACAAATTAGGTCTACAAATGTGATGCTATTTGCTTTTTCCCCAAAAAAATGTTGCTAGGCCCTCTGAAAAATCTAAATCTAAATCTAAAAGTTGGCAAGACTGTAATGGTAGCGGTGAATGTGGAAGTTTTGTTTTTTTTTCTTGGGAGTGTCAAATGGCTGGTTGTGACATTGAACATAATGAACCCAGCTGAGTGATGCAGTCCATATCATATTGTCACTAATCTTATGATATATACCTTTTGGGGGAAACCCAAAATTGGCACGACTGTACAGCAGAATGAATGTAAAAGACTTCTCAAGTGGTCTGTGCTTTCTGGTTGTGACATTGAACAAGTAAAGCTACACGGCCAAGTTGGTCGGAGGGGCCGATTGCACAGATTGGCTGCCTCGCTTCAGTCTTCATACCCAACGGCAGCTGTGGCTACGAAAAATGTGTGAACGAAAAATGCACTGTAAATATCATCCGGTGGCGCTGTCCGAAAATAAATGAAACCTGAACCTGGAACCTGAAATATGATAAGTTAGAATGGTGCTACATGGCCCTAATATTATGCTCTGTGCCTACATACAGTGATGCAATTTATAATGTGATATCAAGCTAAAAGAAAAACGGTTAAATGGTTAAAAGTTTGCTGACCCACAGGTTGAAGGTGCGATTCCAGCTCCCACAGATGAATGCTGTTGTTGTGACCTTGGGCAAGACACTTAACTCACCTCGCCCCCAGTGTCCGCGTACTCTGGCGACTGAATGCGTGTATGAATGGGTGAGTGGTTCCTTGATGTAAAGATCTTTGTGTGCCTTAAAGGTGGAAAAGTGCTATATAAAAATGTGACCATTTAGCATAAACATGTTTATTATGTTTAGTTTTTCACTAATATTCCTTTCATTTCATTCAAGGGAATTGTAATGACATCATCAGTAATCAGCAACACCTTTCTTTTAGTTATTGGTAATGCCCCCACCCACCACTTGGGGGATTGAAATGTGGATCTATTCAAATAGCTGGATAGGGTATTGCTAGTTTAGAGCTGTCTTGAGTTGAATAAGTGGCCACACATGTACTACAACGAAAAAATCCCTCCTGCCCAGAAAGGATTTTTCTCATAGAGCGCAATGTAATCACAAACTGCTCGTGTTCGGCTGACAGGACACCAGCTTTCACAAAGGTCGAATTTTGTGGTGATTTTTTCCTGTTTTCAGATCATAAACTTTTTCTCAGCTCAAAATCTGTTGTCTTAAAAAACGCTTTTTAATCGTTAGCTTCGGCTACGCTCTCTGTCGAAGCTCAAGCGCTGATTCGTTGGAGCGTTCACACTGTAAGACATGAACGAGCATGTGAGCGGTGCGAACGGGCCGAACTGTCATGAACAAGTCGCAGGTTTAGAACATGGTTCAGAAGCTCCTGGAAGCATAAACATTATAATTTAAACTTGATTATTTATTTATTAATCCCTTGCCTCCATCGCAGTCGCTCCACTTCGCTCGCTCTCGTCGCGCAAAGTCTCATGGGGGTAGCTCAACTGTGCATGGTCGATGGGCAGGACAGGACCGGATGTACCATTGAGCACGGCCTATTGACTTCAATGGGTGGCCATGTTTAGGCACACAGCATTGAAAACAATACGATGCCATCTTGGGTTCACCTTCACCATGGTTTCTCCTCATTGCATTAAACTCCTGCATGAGAGAAACAACTACAAATCACTCTTGCGGTTCTTTCTCCCTATTTTCAGTTAAAGGTTACCACATGTTATATACCTGTAATCTGTATATTAAGACATTTTACTGTTAAAGTAGCATGTTAAACTGAAGCTAAAGAAACATTCTATATGTGTATTTTGCACATGTCAGGCCGCACGTTTTTCTGTGCTGTGAACTTGCACTCTGCCATCTTGTGTCCACAAGCAATGAGAAGCTAATGTTACACTGCAGACGCTGTCTAATTATTCACCTCTGTGATTTTATAAGGGCTTTTCACAACTCTCAGAGACCAGGGCAAAGTTTTGCCATCAAAGTAATGCCACTAACAACAACTAGCATACTAAGGTTCACTTCCTGAGTATCAGACAATTAAATGCTTTTTATTATATGCCGACAACAAGCAGCAGACTTATTTTGACCTCAAGAGCTGCTTATACAATATATCTATTGGGGCAAGAGAAATTTTATTTTATTTTATGAATTAAATAAATAACAAATAATGTAAAGTATTGATGGAAGGAACATTATGCCCTAGATAATTTAGTGCTTTACTCATTCATTCTGCAGAAATCCACAATGTTTTTTAAAATGAGGCAGATTCACCGGTGACCAGACTCACAGAAGAAGTGTGTAATCTGGATCCCAGGAAAAGTCTACCCAACTACAACTATTTTATGGCAATTGCTACGGAGAATATTGAAAAGACCACCTAGTCCAAAAGGGCACTGTGACTTGTGAAGTGCATAATGTTGTAGTTGGAATAATGATATGGTTGGATAATGTGCTGAGAGCTTTTGTTTGAGCGCAGTAAGTAGCTTGGTGGCAGAGGACCATTGATCCATCATAAACGCTGCTCTCCAGGGCTCTGCGTTTGTGCGAAGGCCAAAGCTCTGCACTGGGCTCCACTTATGCCACGCTATTCACAACAACATGGGCTTGACGGTCGGATGGATTTCTACAACTGCTACCGTCACAGGATGTAAGGTCCTGCACCCAAGAATTTCGTTGCTAAGACGCAAAAGCTGGGATGGTATGAGCTCGGAGGTTCAAACATTTTGGGCCCGATGTTCTGTGCTACGGCTAGGATCTGTAATTGTGATTTTTTTTTTTAATAATGGCACACCTGCTGCTAAAATAACTTCACAAAAAGAATGAATGATGAAGGTTCGTAAGAATGACAAATGTGGAGGCTTTAGTGGGAATGGGCGAAAGAGCAATTAAAAGTTTGAATCATACTCACCCAAAGCAGTCCGTCTTGTGCGTAAAACTGTTGCAAATCTCAGCCTTTCTTTGAGCTCGTTTGTAAATCTATAGTTTTACTTTCCAATAGACTAGGAAACAGTTCACTCCCATTTCGAGTGTATTCCCTCCAGCTCCATGTGCAATGCACGGTTGGGCTCTGATTGGCTCCAGTTATGTGGACAGTTAATTACACAAACGTGCATGGATGAATGAGCCATTTATGTTTGCATAGGCCACCTTAAGACCTGCACACAAGGCCCGGGGTTCAAACATAGCCGTCCGTTTACGTGAATGGGCCAAGCTCCATGGCACGTGTCACAGTATTGGACTTGGAGGCTAGGTACATCTGATGGATCTTTGGACGTTGCACTCTATGGGAGAAAGGCTTTCTGTGCCGTTAATCAGAGAGTACACTGAGTCAACACAACAGCAAAAATTCACACATCCAAGGTACAACTGTAACAATGATCCCAACAGATAGTAAGGACTTAAAAAGATGGAAATACCTTCAGAGGGCATCCTTCCTTGTGTAAGACGTCAAACAAAGTGGCCCTGTGTCAGTGAAAGCATGTGGTTTTTAGCAGATTTTAGACTTTGGAGGAAGAAATTTGATGATTTTTGTGTTAATACTTTTTTTTTTTTTTTGCTATATCGCCCATACGTACTTTCGGTAACATGTATTTTGTTACTACACTGTCACTACTACCACTACTCGTACTGCGCACGATTGTCTCTTCATTGCGTCCGGGCTCATGAGAGACATTTCACATAGTTCACACAAACATGACCCCTCTACTCCGCATCGTTTGCTCCATCTGACTCTCTCCTCTGCATCCTCTGCTCCGTCTGACTTTGTCCTATGGTCCCCTGCATCCTCTGCTCCCTCTGAATGTCCTCTGTAGCCAAAAGTAATTTGCTGTTCAAATTTGCCACAGCCATCAAATGAACGTTAGGGTGAGGAGGCCATCTGGGTTTTTAAAATGTATTTATTTATTTTATTTTTTATTTTTTTTACAGAACAAAATCAAAATCAGAAAGAGACAATGACCGAACTTCAAAACTTTTTAAAATTTTTTTATTACTGTAGATCTGTACACCTCAACAGTAAGAAATGAGAGTACGTTTTTGGTTCTTACAGGCAAACATGGATTTCGTTGAAGATGGCCCAGTCATCCATCCCAGGGACAAAAAGCAGTTTCTTAATAGCTGCTGGAGTCTCATGGTAAGCCCCAGACACACTTTTCCATATGACCCCTCTCCAGTGCGATCCTTTGATGAATCAGGTCAGATGGATACAGGGCACTGTTGATTCTCACTCTGATGATTCCCATTCTAATATAAATCATAAAAAATGCCTTTGATGTACACTACCAGGCAAAAGTTTGAACACACATTTTCATTTTTGTTTCTTCTGTTCATTACTGAAGGCATCAAAACTATGAGTGAACATGTGGAATGTAGTAAATACAATGATAATGACAATACAACTTCATTTAGATTTAAGCCACTCCTTGCTCCTAGTTTTTTGATGACTTCATCATGAAACTCATTGAGAGAAGGCCGAGGGTTTGCAGCACTATAAACACTATATATATATATTTGGTGCCTTCAGTATGTATGTAAAATGTAGAAAATAGTAAACATAAAGAAAAAACGAACATTGAATGGAAAGGTGTGTCCAAACTTATGACTGTTAATGTACAGAGCATCTTTTAAGGTAGTCCGATCACTTTACTGTGTTAGTCATTCATTCACTCCTTAATATGTGGTGAAAAGCTATTTCTGTAGCCACAGCTGTCCTGCAATAAACTCCGATGTATATCATCAGCCACTCCAGCCACCACTCCATACACCACATTCATAACAGGCAAGGTGAGAAAGTGTCTTGCCCAAGGACACAACACTGTGTCCTGTGTGCGGTGCAAACACTGAGTTACTATCAAATATGTATAAACACAGACACACACAAATAAGTCTTTTGGTGTTTGACATTTCACTAATACTTCAGCTTAGTTGAACCTGATCATTGCCATGGCCTTTTCATTTTCTGTTGTTCTTCTTGTCCAGTAAATATTAAACAGCAACTGAAAAGAAATATTTGGGTGAACAATTTTGCTGTGCCAAAGCATTTAGAGAAATCACCCAGTTAAAATTCTTAATTCTTGAATGAAATAAAGGTCCAACACAAACAACATTTAAAAAAAAAAGAAAGTAAAAAAAATCATATTAAATCATTTGGACACTACTACTAACCCTAACCCTAACCTCTCTTAGCTGATAAAGCTATAGAGAACGTTCAGACTGGAAGACTACACCTTCTGCCTCACCTCACCTGCTCCTCCGCCCTGCTCTGTCTTGGACATCTTCAGCCTATCATTGCTCATTCTGTTTTAACCTCCGCTCTCCACTTCTCCAGACAGCTGTGCAGCCCACATGGCCACGCTCCTCCACTTCAGCACCAGCTTTGTAGAATCTTCCATGTTCCGATCAGAATATGTATTCTCAATGCTCAGAATACTTTCATTTTATATTATATTCTATCTAGTGTATAAACACGGCAGGACATGGATCAAAACAGCTTCATGATTGTTTCACCATTTATACTTTTTATTTATTACTGCTTAGAGAAGAAATAAATGAACATGAACTCACCACAGTGTTTCTATTTTTCTCCATAATGCCATGCAGTTTGAAGTCTACATTTCATGATCAAGCACTAATGTATTTGATTTTAGAAAAGTTCTGAGTTCTGAATACCATACTTAGTATTCAATACTAGGGCAGGGCAGTTAATCACATTTTAATCGAGGTCATATCTAATTGTCAGTGATATGCTTGGGTTGCTTTAATGGAGAGGTCCACAGCCAATCTTTTGTCAGTAAAAGTATGTGGTTTTTAGCAGACTTCAGACTTTAGAAGAAGAAATTTGACGATTTTTGTGTTAAATTGTTTAGTGAAGTCTGTCTTGTTTATTTTCATGAAACCAATACTGGATACATTTTTTATTTTGTTTTTGAAAAAAAAAAAAAAATTGATAATTGAGAGAAAAAAAAAAAACGCCCATACGTACTTTTGGTAACATGTATTTCGTAACAACACTCTTACTACTACCACTACTGGTACTGTGCACGATTGTCACATAGTCCACACAAACATGGATGCCCCTCCTCACTGACTGACCGTCCTGTCTCTTGCACAGCAGAACCCCTCTGGTCACACATCTTTAACCGCAGCCTGGCTCTGGGCTTTAGCTACAGCGTGCTGCCAAATATGTGCAACTCAACAGACTGCTTTAGCCTCCAGCTCAACACCTGTACACGAGCCTTTCCAGAGACAGATTCTGTTCCAAAGAATAAGTCTCTAAATATGTCTCAATTTGAGTAAGAGCAACAGGCTATATTATTGCTTCCATAATTGGAATGATCCATCGAACAAGCCAAAGACGTCCTTCAGCAGTGAAACACAGTCCAATAGATCAGACCTGCAGCAGATACAGCCAGACAATGTTTTTACTACAAGTCCTATAGTTTTAGGTTAACCAGAGACTTTTTTGCGCTTTTAACCATGTTATACTGTCCCCTTCATCAAAAACATACATGTAGTTGTATATTACTTCATTCACACTCAATTAATGAATCCATTAATTTAAAGTTAATCTTCTCTGAGCACTTAAAAATGCTCCATTTGCATTTTGCCTGGATTGTTGCGTCACAGGTAAAAATGTGGACTTCTTCTACTCAGTTTTGGAAACCATAATTCATCTCTGGACTTGTTCTGCGATCAAATTATGTTCACAACAAAACGCATGGCTCTATTAGCATAGCATTCACGTTGGCTAATAGCTTTATTAGTTTATTTTCCCATTGTTCATTCCCGTTGCTGACAGCAGAGGGAGCTCCAATGCCTAAATTGGAAACAGAAGTGTAGTTTAAAAGTGTGTTTTCCCGATGTAGACATTATTCTAAGTTAGAAGCAGATTTAGAAGCAAATTAAAGCCACAAGAATGTATATGTTGTTATTAATACAAGAATTTATAGTTTGGTGTTCTACATTATTCACATTCATATTTTAAGCGCATGCGCAAGCTTTGGAACGGGGTTTTCAGCCTTAGCATAACCATTCCTCTCTCGTCTCAAAATGTGTGTTCCAGGTTTGGGATGGATAAAAATAATTTAATTTAATAAAACAGAAGTGCACATGCTGTAATAGGGATCCAGGCCATCAGAGGGAAAAAAAAACAAAAAACAAAACTAATGTAAGAAGCTAAATGTGTACGCCTAAACCAGCAGAAGACGATTTGGATGAGAGAGACTAGATGTACTTTAAGGTCCTGAGGAAATGGACATGTTGTGCTCTTGGGCATGTCATGTTATTAATCATGATTTGCCCCTTGAGGACAAATAAAGTTATATTGATTGATTTCCTCGTTTTTAAAAAAGAATACCTGGAGTTGTTTTTTACCATCCATGAGTCACCTTACATATTTAGACTGTTCCCCCTGTGGCTCAAAACACTGGGTCTCATTGGATAATGTCTTCTTGTGCTAATCTGTGTTTATTCATGCACCTTCCCCAGACTAATCACCATTTTGATCACAGGCCCTGTACCCAAGTTTGTCTTTTTTTCTTTCTTTTCCCCATTTGTTTTTGTGCAAAATCTGTCTTTCCCCAGTACAGATATATTGTATAAGCATCTCTTGGGTCAAAATAAGTCAGCTGCATACTGTTTAATTAGAAAGCACTTTATTGTCCAATAATCAGAAAACGTGCGTTAGCATGCTAGTTGTTGTTGGCCTTACTGTCACTGGTCTCTGAGAGCTGTGAAAAATGTTTATAAATTTGGTGAATAATTAGGACGCTCGGAATGCATAAGGTAAGTGAGGAATAACTTTGGATCACTGCAAATGGACTAGTTCTGTTTTTCACGTTTCTAAGTCAGTAAAAATCTGGCCTACAGTGCCTTTAATTAGTTTGTTGTCGATAATTTCTTGTGCAATATATATCGCACTTCAAAATCTGTTACTGTCAGAGGCCTAGTTACATTCACGCATGAAATATCATAACACGGGACCTTTAACATGAACACGTCCGGGTCAGTCGCTGTTATCTGCAGACTTTACCATACATTTAGCACATACAATTTATTTCCACTCCACAATATTGAGCCGTTACTGTTGTACATATAAAAACGGGATTGAGGTATCGCCGTTATTGTTCTGGGCTTTTTCATTTGCGGTGGGAAGCTAGCGAGCACTGCTGACTGCCACTCTTTCTCAGAACGGGCTCGTATAGAAAACCATAAATCTGCCATACCATAAATCACTGTCCTCCCGGCGCATATAGGTGCCTCCGGTTCAGGGTACTTCCAGAGCTTCGGGTTTTGAACTGGCTTAAATTGAATAGAATCGTACGGCGGTTTCTCCCATCACAACGCGTTTGAATGAGGTCTTAGTCGCCCTCCGTGTGCACACTGACATTTGGCGATTTGCGCTCTAGAGTGTACTGATTGTATATGATTTTGATGATTGTGTTTCCATGGAGAGTCAAGGTTGTGACCGTAACCACCGTTCTGAGCAGTGACGTGACATTCGCGAACGGCTCGGCTCTTTTGAACAGTTCCTTAACGCGAACAGTTGGGGTTGGATCCGCGTCTCATTTTCACGAGTTAATCCCAAGAGATTTTTTCTTTCTATTTTGTCTGCATTTTTATACTGATTAACGCTGAATCAACACAAGGATCAGAACAGAAGCTGAGCAGGCGACACGAGTGAGAGCTTTGTGCGCAAAAAACATATTTGGCATCATGATAATAGTTAGTTTTAAAATTATTGTTATCGTACAGCAACGTTTTATTTAGATTATGGATCATTTCAATCGTAAACACACTCCCACGCTCAGTTTGAACCATTTTAAACACATTTAAGCCCTGGTCATTTCGCTCTATGATTAGTTTGTTGTTAAATGAGTTCTCACATTGGCTTCTGTCATATAATTACATATAAAAATAGTAAAAGAGCCAATCTTTTAAATGGCTCTTTGACATGAACAGCTCCAAAAGATTTGGATCCCACAAAGGAGACAAAAGTCCCATCACTAGTTCTGAGTTAATGATGAATTAGTTACCTCCCTTCACACACTTCCACCTTGGCATCTGTCCTTTTAAATGTCATGTGGGAGGAGAGCAGGTTAGGGTAGCCAAAAGCAGCTCTGTTGTGTTGATGTTGTTAATCCACCTTATGGTTTAGTGTAAGATTCTGTGCAATGCTCAGCCCATAAACCTACGTCATCCATGCTCCCACACGACAATTCTCCATAAATATACAAAAAACAGGAGGGGGTTCCATGAATATAGCATTTTCAAATTAATAAAAGGTAACATGGTGATCTTAATATGTTATGTGTTAGCAGTTAATGTCCCATAGAAGCTTAATACCCCCTATTTAAACAGTACTGAAGAAGAAAAGCAGTTTACTTCTCCGTATGATGTGGTATTATGTAAATTTACTGCAAAGCTTCACACCATTTCTTAGAGATGGGTGGAATACCTTTTACAGTGTTAATGTCATGCATAGCGGATGGACTTGCACATTTTCCATATAGCAAAATATTGATATCCTGTTAGAACCACTGTAAACAATTTCAGATGCTGCCAAACACCTAAAATCTGCCTAAGGCCTAAGAAGGTCAAAATAAACGGAGTCATTTGGCTCTAAATCTTGCAATGGTCAGAAATACGCTCTCAGCTATATACCCTTTTTACCACAGAGCTGCCAATTAATTAAAATGGCACATAATGGAATCTGAACAGTAAATGATTAAAGCTGGTTTATTCTCCCAAAGCAACCGACGGCCGATAAGCTTTGCCAATATTTTTGGGCCAATATTTAGGGCAGATTTTGATTGTTTTCGCCAAATGATCAAATTTTAATTCCTGACCTACTGTCCCTTTTTACCACAAACCTTCTAGAGAGCAGTGTTGTCACATTTTGAGCAGTTATCTATTTGCATTAAAGTGTTCAAATAAAGCGTTGTGTGTACTCTTTAGGCAGAAGGTCGGCAAAAACAAAATATCAGCCTGTGCTGGAGATTTAAGGCCAATTGCCCATCCGCTAAAAAGGGTTAGGGTTGTAAATATCAGCCTGATATATCAGTCAACCGATATCTCTACAGGAAAATGTATGCATGTGAATACTAACGGTGTGCCAAAGGGTTTGAGATAGATTTAAATAGCTGCTTCCTCCTTTTATGGTTTTAAAGTTGAGTAATGCAGCTTTAAAAGGCTATATAAAAGTGTAATGAAAGTAGTAGGCTTACTATACTCCTCACAACCATCCCACAATACACAATAAGCAGAAAAAAGAAAAAAAATAGGAAGGAGGGACTACTTGTACATACTTGAACAGAGTTGGAGTTGAGAAACCTGCAGCTTGTTACCTTAGTCCTTAGTTGAACAAGTTATTTCAGTGCCTGCAACACTTTTGAGCAAACATGAAGACACAACGCAGGCTTTTTAGTTCCTCAGATCCTCTTTCTAACAAAGTGACTGAGTGCTGTGTGGATTTAGTAAACTTCCCGTGTTTGGTTGGCTCTATTCAAACTCCGCTGTTCTTCCTGGGTACGGCGGCTTTGTTTGGCCAGGTCTGAATGTGTAAACAAACTCGGTAAACTCGCCAAGAATTATGGGTCTCGGTGGTTCGCTCAGAGCTATTGCCTTTGGTTCGAATGAGGTGAGAGAGAAGTACGATCTAAATGCTGGTGTGCAAAAAAAAAACCTGCCTGTTCACCAAGGCCATAACACCAGGCAAACACATTTACTGATGAGAAAACGTGGTAAAAGGCACATTAGCGCTTAAAATGTTTCAATAGCACCTGCTGTAAACAAGACACATTTCATTCAGCTGCGGGCGAGTCTTAGGAGCAGTGCTCAGCCAATTTCACTCCCATAATAACCAAGTACTTTAAAGGGCTATGTTATGGGACGTTAGACTTTTTTCACACAGTATTTGCTGGAAGTCACTGACTGGGAACCAGAACCTCCAGGGATAAGTATTGAAATACTGAGGTTTGTGCTGAAACCTATTTTAGTAATTTGGTGGAGGCTGTACCACCAAGGTCTTAAACTTGTTTACAACAGGCTTATGTGAAAAGATGAAATATGTGTGTGGATGAAATCCTGCTTGTAAAGGCCACAGGAGCAGTGTTTTCACTCCACAGTGAGATGTGAAGGAAAGGAGCTGTTACAGCCATTGTAGTGGTGATGATACACGAAAAAAAGTTTGTGCAAACTTTGTGTTGGTTTCTTCTGCACTATTTCTATAGTTTAAGACATGGCAACGGAGCCTGGCGCAGTCTGGCTGTACTGATTTACTGTTGTTAAGTTTATCGCAAGCTACAATCGTGAAATTACAAAATGTTGGGACCTTGCGATTTGAGCTTAAGAAGCTGTGACCCAACAAATGGTGGAATCGCAGTGACCCCACAGACATGAGGAGTCCCACAACAAATAATCACTTACGAGCAAAAAATCCTCAAGTGTGCAGTTGGCTTAAGAGCCTCATTTTCAAGCGTTTACTCATGTGCAAAAAACAATAATTACAAAAAGGGGCAATTGTGCAATTGACATTTGAGTTGACACACAGTTTTGCTCTTGGTCAAAATTACGGCACAGAAAATGCAAATGAAGTTTGTCTTGACACTAGGAAAGAGGAGTCAGTTCCAGACTACATGTCTTTGTAGGCGTAGTCTTGGCTGGTCAGGCAACATTGACATCTACAATGCAGCTCAAGCGTCCTGTCAAAGGCCGAGGGTGAGCCCAGTGCAGCACCCCCCCCGGGGACCTTGAGTCAGGATTCTGGTCAGGCGTAACTGGAGGATTAGCCTAATGTACATATTTCAGATTATTAGGCTGTAAATCAACATTGCAATAATGCAATTGCTATGGCTTCAACTCCCCTCTTTGCCTTTATAGCATTGGTTATAAAGTCAGTATCAATGATAAAGAATGATAGTGACTTCTTTAATGCAATTGTATAGCGAGCTCCTGTGCAGATATTGATGCCCGTGTTAAGTGGTGTAGTGTGGTGGACCTGACAGGGACCACTTTAATCAGCTGTATGTGGCTCTGGGGAGGCCTCATTCACTGCTCTGTCTATGGCTTTGGGTTTGGTCGCTCTGCCTCCTGGTAATATGCACTGTTACATTTCTGAAATCACTCACACATAGTATTACAATCGGGTGGTGACAGAAGTTTAGAGGGGCTTAAGAATTTTCCTTAAACGTCCTATCCAGTGCTCAAGTGCCTTTAACCTGTTAACCCATGCACCATGTTCGAAAAATCCTTAGGAAATCTTCCTCCCCATAGCCGTAAATTCTTGGTTCTATCTGTCTACAGCATCTGGTGGTCATCCTGAAAGAGCTCCTCTGTGTTTTTAAAGCCCTTGCACGTTCACCAGACTAATTTGAAGCCACCAGATATTGCTTTGAACCGCACTTAAACTCCTTCGATCTTAAAGCCACAGCATGTAGCTTTTGTAGCCAAAAATGTACAAAAATAAAAGCACGTTTTGTTGTTGTTGGTTGTTTATTGCACTGAAAAACACGTGTCCTTACTGTGAGTTTGCTTGCATCTCCACAAACCTGATTCTTCTTGCTTGTCTCCATGGAAATGTTGTTCCGTTGGCTCTAATCTTATATCGGATGGAATAATATCTATCTTTATGGAGAGTGTTCCGAAGTATTAACTTTCTATTTCCGTGGAATCACGCAGGTGACTCTACCTGTGGATGAGCTGGAATCTGCCAGTTGTTGCGCCCTCTGCTGGCACACTGACAAGCTCATTAGTGAATGCACATCAGACAGTCACTCAAGCTGTTTTCTAATCGTATACATATAAGTTATAGATCGTATAATTCACTCTGTACAGCTGCAAGTAGCAGTAATGAAACATTCAAATGAAAAATGCAAAAAGACTGGTCTGGAAGAAAATTGTCCATACATAATATATTGGATATATGGAAATTGTAAAACAGGCAATGTCAGTGTGTAGGTGTAAAATATTTAAAAATCCATGCATGTTTGAGTAATCTAGTGTTAGGCCTGTCTCAATAACAAATTTGTGATATATTGCTTAAGTAAATCTAGACGATAAATTATTATATTGAAACCAAACCCAGAAGCAGAGTTAACCCCCAAAAAGTATTCTAAATGTACAATATTGTAAAA
This sequence comes from Periophthalmodon schlosseri, assembly GCA_000787095.1. Lineage (NCBI taxonomy): Eukaryota > Metazoa > Chordata > Actinopteri > Gobiiformes > Gobiidae > Periophthalmodon > Periophthalmodon schlosseri. The sequence continues at coordinate 19,055 of KN486071.1, forward strand.
AAAAAAAAAGTATGAGCTGCAATAAATAAAGAACAGAATGCAATATTTAAGTAGTTAGTTTGTATCTATAATAATGAGAAGTTCATACTACAGAAAAATAACAAACATTTTTCCACTAGAGCAAAGAAAAAGTACCCAAGATAAATATTAACCCCGAAAAAGATTGTTCCATCTGTCATAGCTTGAATCATAAGTCGATATAGTAGTTACTGTGACAGGCCTATCTAGCGATCTCTCCCAGACACTGCACCTTATGGTTAGCAGTACGATCAGGTCCAAAACTGAGCCCACAAGCCTACGTCACCTCAGTTTTTCATAAAAGCGTGATACAAAACAATACACCACAACTTCACAAACCTGATTCGATGTGCAGCAGTTTCATTAGCAGGATGCACGGCGATTGTGTTGCGATAGCTCTCTGAAAGAGGCAACGGGAGGAGCGTTAAAAAACAAACTGAAACGTATTAAACATTTTAGTACGTTGTTTTGGGTGAATATAGCATCAGAACAATAAAAGGTAACGTGCTGATTTAAATATGCTGTATTAACTCTTAGTACCCCATAGAAGCGTAATGCCCCTTCTTTAAAGAAACTACAATATAGTCAACTATTTTCCTTGAATAACAATAGCAATTTTTGGGGGGATCTAAATCAGTTTGAAGTGTGTGTTTACGTAGGACATTTTTATAGAGACATTAATCAACACAGCACTGAGATTTTCCATTTGGACTAAATTACCCGAGTGACTCCAGCTGCTAGAGGATGAGTTTTGTGCCAATCCCCAGCCCTGTCTAATAGAGGGGCTTAGACGTACAGCAAATATCTATGAAAACACTGCATCAGCTGCTGTGGAGACACTGGAATCGAAAAGGCTTAAGTGTCGCATTGTATCAGGTTTGTCAAAAGCAATGAAAATCAGATACGAATCTATATAAAACTAGTATCGAAACTAGATAATCAATAGAGTAAATATAGTACAGTGGTGGATGAAGTACTCAATTTTGTTACTTATGTAAAAGTACAGATACAAAGGTAAAATGGTACTCAAGTAAAAGTATCACGTGAAAAAATCTGCTTAAGTAAAAGTATTTAAGTACCCGTTTCAAAATGTACTTGTACTCAGAGTAAAAAGTAAAACCATTTCACACAAGTCTTGTTAATTTGTTACAGTGTTAAATGTAGTGATATTGATTAAAAATTATGCATATTTTGGTCAGCAGTAACATTATGAATCAACTTCTTCATTTTTCTAATGAATTTTGCGTATTTATTTTTGTTTGCTCAAAGCCGAAGCTTGAACTGGAAAACTTTAGTCAGGATGTTACTACGAACATGTTAAAAATAACCCCTCAAATCATATGAAAACCTTTTTTTTTACTTTTCATTCGGTTAAAAATGTAGTGGAGTAGAAAGTTTACTTTCCAGTTCAGTTAAAAATGTAGTGGAGTAGAAAGTACAGATACCTGCTCTCAAATGTAGTGAAGTAAAAGTAAAAAGTACCCACTTTAAAATATACTTAAGCAAAGTACAGATACTTAAAGATTTTACTTAAATACAGTACTTTACTACTTTTACTTTGTTACCTTCCACCACTGGACTAGTATACGCCCATTGACCACTATGGAACCTACCTGGACGACTATGATTTAAGGTTAAAAATCACATTCTACTGTCTAAATAAAGTTTTTATTATCATTGTAGTATCGAAATCGGTGTTGAGTATTGAGTCTATTCCTTTGTATCGAAGTCAAGTTAGAAATTTTAGTATCATAACAACACTATTTTGTATTAGTGATGTGAGACAACAGGACATACAGTTCCCTACAACAAATACTTTCTGTTCTATCTAAAACACAATCTATATCTATTTTTATTACGAAGAATGACCGTGAGAATTGCTGCACTTGTTTCTCCATTTGCTCTGCAGCCAAGGGGTAATGAAGCACAAAATCACATTGAAGTGACAGCACACAAGACTGCCCCTGATGCTAAGTGCTTTGCGCATTATCAAACATACAAAGATGTCTGTCTTATAGAGCCAAAGCGACTTCTTTTTACAGCTTGAAAAGGAACTATGAGGTTGGCCAATGTGTAAGAATATACTTTGGTTTACACAACAATGTACTGTCAAGTCATAGAGGCATAGCGTGTATGTGTGTAAAAGTACATTGCTATAAAAGTAACCGATGTAAGGATCCTTTACTATTTACTGTTATGGCTTTGTTTGATTATGTTTAAAGGGCCTGTATTACGCTATTTTCCTGATCTATATTAAAATGTTTTTTCGCATCAAAAACATACCTGGAGTTTGTTGTTTTTTTTTGTTTTATTCACACGTTTAACACACAAACCCTGTTCTACCTTGTGATGTCATGTGGTCATACAGAAAGTGCTGCACTGTGTTTTTAAACTCCATACACCTTCACTAGAATCATTTGGATGATTTCAGACCTGGAATTGCGCATTTCTACTGAGCAAAAGGTAAAAGTAGCTGCTAACTTGAAATTTTCCGCTTCATGACATCACAAGGTGGAACAGAGCATTTTGAGGTCTGGAGATCTAGACAGACTAATATTAAAAGGTTACTTAAACATCTGTGAATGAAACAAAACACAACTCCAGGTATGGTTTTGATGAGGTAGTCACATTTGAACATGGCTTAAAGCTCAGAAGAGTCAGTTTTGTGTAATATAGGACCTTTAGCAAAGATACGTAGGAAAGGACATAAAAGTAACATGGTCTCAGTTTCAATGCATTCAAAAGCTTCTGGCATATTGAAGACTGAAGCAGTTTAAATGAGATTAAAAACAATATTTGCTACCTTCACATTTCCTCATTAAACCTGAGGTACTTGATTTTCACACTGCGTTAGGAGGAATTAGGTATTTAAATCTGTCTGTTGTGTTTCTAGCTTAAACCCTTTGGCACATTATTAATATACACATGCATTTTGGGCACATGCACAGCTTTTTTTTTTTTTTTCAGATGGCAAAGTGAAACTGGAGTGGATTGCCCAAGCACAGCAAATCAGAGATTTGCGCAGCTTTTGAGGCTTACGTCCAGGTTCGAGTGCTGCTTTTGTGTTGCTTTTACAATAAAACTTATTTATTTACAAAAAAAAATAAATAACAGAAATAACTCAAGTAAGAGTAAAAAAAAGATAATTGTAAGAGTAACTGTCTGAACGTCATCAGACATGAATAATTGAAGTAAATGTCGAAGGAACAAAACTAAATTATGCAAAAAATCTGAAAATCACAAACTAAATCCTATCTGAAGGAACAGTGCAAGATTTCATATTTCTTATTTTCATAGCATTTCATATTGTCAACATAAAACTTTTGTCACTTGTAGACTGACTCACAGCAGCAAGACGACCAAAACTCAACTAAGAGTAAAGTTACACTGCTTATTATTCAAGTAGGACTAAAAGTATGGTAACCGAAAACAACTGTAAAAAGTTCTTTAAAAAGGTAGCCTACTCAAGTAAATGTAACTAATAAGTAGTAATAACCACCTCAGTTCGTAGTGGGTTCATTTTGGCTGCTGAAACTGTGTTGACAGAATTGGGCGAGTGAAAACGATTGTTTATTTAAAAATGTGTTCATTGAATTTTTCTTATTTTAAATGCATTCTATTACCGGCAAATCCACAAATCCCAAAAATCCAAAGCCGTCTGAGCTTTGCGGAGCTGCACTTCCTCTGTGAGAGAGGACGGCCGGGTATGAGAGCTACTTTCAGAATGATTTTAGAAAACACAGTCATTTCTAATCATCAGCGATCAGCTTGGATCTTTTTTTAATCAAGGGGCCAATCCTCTGACAATCAAAGCAAGGAGCAAAGTTCAGACTTTAGACTATTTAGATCATGTTACCTTTTATTATTTTGAAAAGGTTAGATTCGCCAAAAAACTATGTAGCAACATGTTTCAGTTTAGTTTTTGACACTCCAAGTCCCCCTTTGCTCTCTGTGCTAAGTCACACATCTGGAGTAGACCACTTCATTAAATGGTGTGACGATCACTATTTACATGTTAATGGAAACAAAAACAAAGGAGTTTGTAGTGGACCCCAGGTCAGTTGGAGCCCATGATGAGGTAGCGATACATGGACAGAAAACTGAATATGAGCTGATATGAGTATGTGACGAGTGTGTGTGCCAAGATACACCAGCGTCTGTACTTTCTTAGAAGATTAATGGTGTTTAGAGTCAGTCAGATATTATGGTGACCTTCTGTAGACCTACTGCAGAGTCTGTGTGAAGGTCTGGACTAGTCAGCTGGTTTGGAAACTGTCAAATATAAATCACAGATCCGTAGACTGGTCAAACTGTCTTGAATCATCATGGGTGTGTCCACTCTGACTGCCTCGTCAGATATTTGGTGACCTTCTGTAGACCTACTGCAGAGTCTGTGTGAAGGTCTGGACTAGTCAGCTGGTTTGGAAACTGTCAAATATAAATCACAGATCCGTAGACTGGTCAAACTGTCTTGAATCATCATGGGTGTGTCCACTCTGACTGCCTCACAGACCATCTTTGAACAGTCAGTTGTGAGACAGGCTCTGAAGATCATCAGTGTGACCTCCTGCAGTCTGGGAGGAGATACAGGGTTCGTTTGTACAAAAGTAACAGGTATAAAAACTTGTTTGGAGCCTGAGTGAATGTATATTGTCCAGTTCTACATGTTTTTCTTTTGTCTTTTGTTATGTCATTTCTGTCTGGATGTTAATGCTGCTGATCCCTGCTCCAAGCCAAATTTCTTCATGAGGAGACGAAATAAAAGTAAACCTGAAACCTAAGTCACCCCCCCTTCAGAGCAACACAATCGGCGTGCATCCCACTAATGAGACTACTGCACTTCGCGTCAGGTTTGTGAAGTTATAGTGTATTGTTTTGTATCCTGCTTTTGTACACTTGGGTGACATAGGTTTGTGGGCGGAGCATTGGACAGAATCGTACTGCTAAACATAAGGAGGGTTCAAATAGGGCCCGGGAAAGATTGCTAGATTACACAAACATGCATGAATGACATATAAAAGCACATGTGTTTGATGAGGTAGAATTATAACATAAAATTAAGCCATGGTTGAAAATTCTAAAAGCCTTTTGCTGCGTATGTCATTTCTGTCAGACTCTAACAAAAGAAATTTCCAGCACTTGGTAACAACTGTGCCCAGCTCTGAATAATGCGACATTTTGCCTTTTCCTTTTGATTGAATTACTTTTATGTAAGGAAAAAAAAAGCAGTGCAGAGATATTATCCGTACCTTGACATGTCTGGATGTCTCTTGCACCAGATCATGTGTGTCTGAGTGAGAAGACATCTGAAATAGGTTTGTAATAAAGACCCTTCAGGAGCAGAGCTATCAAAAGCCAAAGAGGTGATGCTTCAACAGATACAGTTGGCATTCAAGCTCTGAAGGCTGAAACAAACAACATATGTAACTTAGTAGGTGTACCAAGGCCAAGACAAGCAGTCTCAAAAAGTACTTTTTCTCGTGGGCCACAAGAATTGCAATACTGTCTATTCAAACTGTTTTTTTGGGGGTTTTTTTTGTTTTTTTTTATATCAAGTGTGTATGACTGAACTTGAACCTGTGGCTTTATACTTTGGGTGTATTATATGTGTTGATATACTTCTCCTCTGCATTTGACCCATCCCTCTATGCCGCTGGGTCAACCTGTCAGTAGCAAGAGGGATAAGAGAGAGAGACTAGCATGCTAACCTAGCACTTCCCGATTCTCAAACAAATTTCGCTCAACAAATTGGGCCTTTTTTCTTGGCCACTTGTCAGGACTAACTTGATCTGAAAGATTTGGGTATTGTACATGTTTTATGTTGATTGGTTTAACGTGCACTGTGTAACTTTTCTGATAGCGGGTCCACCAACTTCTTGCCTGAGATTGTATTGCTTTGCCTGGAATGTTCCACAGTACGGCATTGAATTTATTTATCTTGCATATTCAATTACAGGTGGTTTTGCTGCTAAAACGTCTCCACAGATCTGACCTTGTCGTGGTGGCATTACCTGCTTGTCTCCGTGTACATGTAACTTTAATAACATACTGTGGATAATTGTATAATGTGGAGCAATCCTGGCAAAGCAGCAACATCCCAAAGGACCAGAAAAGTTACACAGTGCATCTCAAAATACACACAGACAAGGAGAATATGCAAACTGCACACAGGGATACCTGACTGGTCCTTAAATCTAACGCAGGAGCTTTTTATTGTGATGCAAGAGTGCCCACCACCGACGCAGGCCAATTGACTTTCTGTCTGATTAGGCAACAGTCATTTAGCTAGGACCTGGTTAGAGCAGCCTGGTTAGCGCAGCCTCAGTCCCCCATGCAAATCCCCCATGTGTGCTCTCCGTCTAAACTAATTAAAATCCTTCGTCATTCCTTTTCGTCACTGAAGTCAAGAATCGCAACACAAGACGGCAGATTCTTAATTGGAGCTGTAACACTGTAAGCTGCCTGCGTGTGTGTGTGGCATTTACACATGTGCATTAGCTTTATCTGCTGTTGCGCGCTGCTAATCCCTGTCCAGGCGCGACACTTTGTTTATATTAAATAACAGTTGCCTTTGTTGACACACTAAAGGATTTGGACGAGATGTTCAGAGCTTAACGTTTCCACAGTCCTGCTCGGGAGCCAGCGCGACTGACAGCCAAGTGCCTTAAGCTGCTGCTCTGCATTCCGAGTTTGCTCCCTTTTTTGTTTGGCGCAGAATGGCACACGAGATGTTGAGAATGGAAATTTATGCGCACAAGCGGAGGATTTAAACTCTTTTAAGCAAACGCACAGCAAACACACACGAGAGGCGTCGGAGATTTCAGAGACACGCGGAGCTAGGGATGGTTGAGTAAACAAGAGGTGGGAAGAGGAGCCAAAAATACAGAATAAAACTGTGGAGGTATAAAGCTACTTTTAAATATCACAATGGATTTAAAGGTCCAAACATCCAAGAAATATTTGGTTGAAGTACTACGAACTGAGTTTAAGAAAGAGGGGGTCTTTTGCAAAATGTACTTTTTGGAGCTGTCTGCCAAGTTAAAATCTTTTTCCCTCATCAAAAACATGCCTGAAGAGGTTTTATATGTCATCCATGAATGTTTGCGTAATTTAACAATCTCTCTCGGTCACTATTTGAACGCTCCTTGCGGTTAGCAGCACGATTCTGTCCAATGCTCAGCCCACAAACCTACGTCATCCATGATGTCGAACAACAATTTTCCATAAATATACAAAAACGGGATACTAAACAATATACTACAACTTCACAAATCAGCTGCGATGTGCAGTAGTTTCATTAGCGAAATGGATACTGATTATAATGTGATAGCACTCTGAAGGGGGAGTGACTTAGCGTGGAGAGCAAAGGGAGGGGGGACCAAAACTTAACATATTTAACATGTTAATACGCTGTTTTCGGCATAATATAGCATTTTCAAAACAATGAAAGGCAACATGATGATCTAAATATGTGTTAGCAATGAATACCCAATAGAAGTGTAATACCCCCTTTTTAAATATCTTTAAGATAAACCACACACATACCACTACAATACTTTACAAAGGCTATTGTGTATGGAACCATATCTTCTCTCCCCAATTTCAGACGGTCATGATTGACAGGCGGATTAACCGGATTTCTGCCAAATTAAAAAGTGAAGCCTTAAACTCTGTATGTTTGTGTATCTGAGGTAAAAGAAGTTATAGATTTTGTTCTGAGTGATATTTGGGAGACACGCTCTACAAATTAGCGGCTGTAATCTGGCGGTCAGACGGGACGGAATAGAACACAATAAAGGACCTTATAATAGGAACAGATCCATTCAATTCCTGTTCCAGACTGCAGAAATGATTATCTGCTGGGTCCTCCTTTTTGTAGTGGCATTTTATCGAAATGCGCAGCAGATTTTCATTTAAAGTGTTTCTCATTTTGGCTATGTCAAAGTGCAAAAGACATAAACATTCAAATCTTCTGAAAATCCCCTTACAAAATTGGGAAGAGCAGCTACAATCAAGCGCAAAGTTAGCAGTGTCACCACACAGCCAGAAGGTCTCGAGTTTGATTCCCGGACCAGGATGACCACTATGTGATGAGTTTTTATCTTCTCGCCATGTCTGCCCATGTTGACTTTTTGAAGTTTTCGACCATGTTTTAACTTTGTTCAGCACCCACGCCTCTTGTACAAGGCTCAGCCCACAAACCTACGTTACCCATGTTCCCGTACAACAATTCTCCATAAATACACAAAAGGATGACACAAAACAATACACTACAACTTGACAAACCTGATGTGATGTGCAATAGTTTCATTAGGTTGATGCATGATGATGTGTTGTGATAACGCTCCGAAAGGGGAGTGACTTAGGGTGGGGAGCAAGGGGAGAGGGAACTCAGGGCATTAAAAACTAAACTGAAACTTTAATATTTGAATACGTTGTTTTTGACAAATGTAGCATTTTAGTTGCATAAGGTAACAGGGTGATCTAAATATGTTACGTATAAGAAATTAGTGCCTCATAGAAATGTAATAGATTTAATAATAAAAGGTTAATTCTAAATGAAACTGCCAAAGTACAAGTAAAAAGTTGAGTGAAAAGTACAATTTCATGAAAAACTTGCTCCAGTAAATGTACCACATGGAATAACAACAGAATAAAATAGGCATAGGGAGCAGCCATGTGGAAAGCGCGTCTAAAAGCTGGCTCCATTCTGACAGCGGGCCGTTATTCCAGAGCACATATCTTGATTTACTCCGACTCCTGCCAGTCAGAGCCGTCCTTGGATGTGATTGTCAGGGGGGACTGTAGCCTGGAGGTACAGACAGGAGATTGTAACCGCCAGGCGAAAATAAAAAAAAATAAAAATAAAAACATTTCTGCAGCCTGGAAATGCAGACTGCTTTGGAATAGCCTTCTGTAATATGGAGCGTGATCCACTTTAGCCGGACAGTCACTCTGATTAGATTTGCAAATGGTTCCATATTTAAATGAATTCAGTTTGGGGTGCACATTTTAAATGTGTCATATTTGATAGAATATTGAAATATGAGCACAGGAACGAGGAACGAGAATGAGTACAGGAATTACGTGTACTTTATAACATGTTTGCAGAGGTCTAAGCTGCACGGTTTTAACATTTTATACAATTTAACACACTTTCATTTTTTAAATTTTTATTTTTTTAATTTATTTATTTAAAGCCAGACAGACATACAAGTTAAGTATTTTTAAATGCAACATTGTAGGTCCAAGACACATTACGGGACATAACGAGACAGTTTGTAGGCAAGACAAAAAATAAAAATAAAACATTAATACACTTTCCTAACGCATAACATACTAATTATTCACTGCAATGAGTTTATAAACGCTTTTTACAATTTTAAAGGGCAGAGCAGAGATTTGCTGTTACGGTAATGCTAACAACAATTAGCATGCTAGCAGTGCACCAGCATTACTGACTGGTTCATGAACAATAAAAATGCTTTATAATTAGATGCAGATACACACAAGAGTCTCATTTTGACCAGTTTTTTTTCTGTACTGGGCCAAAACAAATGTTACTACCATGGACTGTTTAAATGCCACTAGCGTTAGCAACAGGTTGATTGACAGCTTGTTGCTAAGTGTGGGAAGGGGTGAGCGCCTTCAACACCCTCGCTTCTAATTGCCTCTTTGGTTTCGCACCCGAATTTCCAAATATGGGCCCTGGCTGCAGATTAGCCACTATAACTGCTAGCCTCAGTTGGCTTCATTAGGTTGCAAATAAACGCTATGGGTGATGTCACACTCCCTCTGTCCACTCGGTCCCTTGGTTCTATTATACAGTCTATGTTTACTACATGAAAAAAAAAAATTGGTACAGTCCCTTTAAGACCACATGGAGGCACAGGAATAGTTATACACTTTGCTACTTACAATCACTTTTCAACACAAAATGATTATGTTATACCACAGTTACTTTGTAAAACAGAATTCAAATAAATATGTATTCAGTTTTCATAAATGAGACCAATTACGTCATCGCACGTCTTGTTGTTGTGTATTTCATCAGAGCAAAAGGTCGGATGATCCACTTAGGCAGAAAACTGGGATGTTTCCCGGAACGGTGTTTTAATTTGATATAATTTGGTATAAAGTAAAATGTCCAAAAATAGCCAGTAGCAACACATTTTGATAAGGTTTACACTCCGCCCTCCAAAGGCTGGTGGTGGTGGAGGGTACGTATCTGCATGTGGGGGGAAGGGGGGTTACCTGCGAGTTTGCAGAATAATATGGCTTTAAATACTGTGCTTGTCATAGCATTGTGGTGCTCTTAAACTCTGGTGTTACTGGTGGTACATGGGGCTTCATTTGATGATGTTGGCAAGTTTAACAGTATAGGTAGACTACAGAACTTTTTAGATGGAAGGTCCAATGCCTGCTTGTCATGTTATTGCTTCACAATATGGCATGAAGCATATCAAACTCTAAGAGACAACCAGTTGAGGCTGCCAGGCCAAGCTTTTCAAGGTACTTAGAAGCAATAAAAGTAACTGTAATTGAATAGATGCGGAACTGTGGAACATTCAAGACAAATCAAAAACTCCCTAAATGAGACAAGAAGGTCATCGACACCCCCCCACCAGAAAAGTTACATAGTTCACCTTTAAATTTGAGCTGGTTTATACTTGGTGTCGCACTTGTTTAATCCTAGTTCAGCAATAGATGCCCTCGGGCTGACTGATGGAAATGTGGCTGCCAACCTGCGCCAACAACCCATTTGACCAAAAGTCTTTCTCACGCCATATTCGCAGGCAAGGCGGGTAAAGTGTCTTGCCCGAGGACATAACAAACCTATGCAGTGGCCAGGAGTGAACTGCCAACCTAAGATGGTACTTTGTGAAGCTTGTGAATCCCAGTGATAGCTCATTATGAGACAGACAAGGGTTGGTTCCCACGGTTGGATCTGCCCGATGATTCCTGGGAAAGGGTCTTGTTATTGAAGGCAGTATTCAGAGGGAAATGTGGTTGTGTAACTGTGGAGCTGGTCCAGGCAGTTGACTTGGCTTTAGAAGGACATTACATCAGCATCTATTGGAAAGTATAGCTGTGCATCAAGCAGCCGGGAACAGGGCTTTGAGCTGTTATTCCTAAACCTTCTAAGACTTTTCTGTGGTGCTGGCATGCTATAATATCATAACATAACATCGTAACATAGTGGTTCGCAAGCTGTGGTTTGTGTGTTAGTGGTGGTACATGGGGTTCTTCTGATAGTTGGTGAGTCGCACAATGTAAGATGAATGCGCCGCACGCGAGTTTTATAAAACTAGATTAATTTTAAGCAGTTTGCATCAGTCCAAACTTATTCCTCACTTTCCTAACACATTCCAAGCAACGATGATGCTAATAATAATAAAAAAAAACACATTATAATTTAGTTTTAATGGCCACTGACCCACATTGTCTCTTGATTCTATCTTTCACGGTATCAGTGCCTCTCTATTGTCTTTTCCTCTTCTTCTCTTCATGCCGGTTCCAAGCACACGCCTTGTACCTTTATGTCACTTATTTGCCCACCATATGGTCTAGAGAGTTTTGAGAAGAAAAAAGAACCCCACAGTGACTGCTGGGACAGCTGTCAATCACGAATCAAAACACTTATAGGGAGAACACCTGTGTATGAAACAGTATTATAATTGGAGGTGCAGAATGACCCCCGGGAGCCTGCATATCTGTACTGTAAATAAAGCTGGCTTCCCCCTCTGAGGTTCGGTAGTTGCGTTTGTGCAGAGAACTATGCTGACCTAGACGGGATTTTGAGCATGGACTCCTTCAAAAATGAAGTTTGATAAACTCCTGCCTGAAAGCTGCACTAAAGAGGTCAATTGACTCTTTTGAGGCAGGTGCAGATTCAGAGCACTTTGTACGATCCTCCAGATAAAATTACCAGCAGCGATTTAGGGCAGCGCCTGATCTTGCAGTGTGACGCAGGATGAACGCTGTGAAGAGGAAAATCTCTCTTATTGAAGGATTTTACTGGAAAAACAAAAACATCTCAGCTCGGCCGCGCACTTCAAAGGCCTGCCTCCGCCCGGGCAGACTGTATTTTGACAGGAGCTGTTAGGCTTTACTTTCACACTATCTCACTGTGCTTCCAAAACAACACTTTAACAACCACACTCTGCTATCTGTGCAAGGACACGCTGCCATTAGAGACGTGTGGGAAGAAGTCACCATTCAGTGTTTAAGAAGACATTTTATGCTTTTATCTGCTATAGTTATATAGTCTATACCCGTCGATCATTCTTTTATATTTTGAATTTTTAGCAGTGAATATATGCATTCAGAATTCCTTGACCTAAGTTCTTTTTTGTTAAAGGAAACCTATTACGCAAAGTCGACTCTTTAGAGCTCTTACCAATGGTGAATCACTCTTTAAATTAGATTAAAGAAGTTCGAGTGGGTGTTATATTCATTTTCCCTTCTCATTTACCCACTCGAAGTTGTATTTAGTGTGATTTGTACATGTTTGAGTACGGTAATATATATTCTTCAATTCAACACATCATTACTCCGTTCAACTGCAGCTTTCACCGCCCACTGCTCTGTACTTACTTTGTTCTCCAACTATATTTTCGTATAAGACCAATATAGCGGTTTAAAATATCCAAATTATAACATAATGATCCTCGGGTGTCATAGATTATAACTATACAGCAGACAAAAGCACAATATGTCTTCTTTAACAATTAATCAGATACATTCACTGAAACCCATTTTCATGTAAATGTTGGCATTTTGAACATTTTAAATTGCAATATTGATCTAAAACGACTTAATAAAATTGGTTTGCACACAGTTACAAGCTCCTAAAGGTTGATTTTGCATGTCTCCTTTAACAACGTAATCGTTATGTTGTTGTTTGGTGCACATTTTTACTATATTGCGTTGGGTCAGTAGAATCAGAATACACACCAAAGCAGCAATTCTAATGCCTAAGCCGGGGGTGTGGTGTTTTCCTGAGTCAACACTTTCTGAGTCACGACCAGATATTTTTAGAGAAATGCAAGTTAGAATATTGTACTTTCACCATTCTAGTATGACATTGTTTTTATCCAAATGAAAAATGGCTGATGTGCTAGAAGTTTCCTCAGAGGTTGGGGGTTCGATCCTGTTGTTGTATCCTTGACCAAGACACTTGAAGCAAAATGAAGGATGTCAGATTGTAAAGTGACAATGTGCAATTTTTTGTCCCTCTTTTTGCTCCTTTCTATCACCAAATTTAGAAAATGCATTTGTCTCATTTTAAAGTGCCTATAACAGGTTGGACTACTCGTTTTACTAAAATGCAGTTAAAATAATTATATTTAAGATTTACAAAATATTTAATTTTTAGGTTTCAAATTTCACTTCCTGGTTGGAAATCATGACATCACGCTATGGAATTCCATAACTGTAACCTAACCATGTTGTACACTGAGCCAAAACTCCTTTAATGTACACAAAAATGAATATTTGACAAATAAAACCTGTTTAAAGTATCAGAAAAAAAAAAAAAAAAAGTTTGTAAATTGCGCCAAACTTTTAGATGGAACTCTCCTTAGTGTGATGTCATCAATATGGAACTCTAAAATAGAATTCTCCACTTTGTTACTTTTCAACTTTTCTTCACAAATTGCTTCTTGATTGGTGTCACACAAAATTTTATATTTGCAACCCACATTATCCCATCAAATTAAGTAGAAATTACAGAATCGTCAAAACCTGTCATACGCACTTTAATTTCTTGTTTGCTTCTAAAAAGATAAAAATGTACTTACAGGGTTTTTGTAGCTTTTTCCATTAACATTCTACCATGCACGATTTGATGGCAATCCTCTTTCTCCTTCCTCTGTTATGTGGTCTGTATTACTGATCTTTAGATCGCTCTATTCCATTCTACATCCACATTTCAAAGCCTTGTATTTGATCTACAAGCTCTTTGCATAATGTTTGAGCAGCATATATCTTAGATGTTAAGATGTCTGGGAGTAGAAAATAGAACAAGACTGTTTATAGCAGGTACACTCATTTTTCAGAAGGAGGGTCCACTACCTGCTTGTCTCCATCGAGATGTTATTGCTTTTGAATTATTTGTTTCACTGTAAGACATTACACTTATTCTACTTGCATTTTTTATGGGTGTTTCTGTTGCTCAAAAATGAAAAGCATGCATTCATTCTGTGAGCAGGCTCGCTTCTCCACAGTTCTGATCTGCCACTTGCCGTCACTTGCTTGTCGGCATGTGCGTTTAATGCTATACAGTGGAACATTCTAGACAAAGCAATAACATAGCCATGGAATTAACCAGGCGGCCAATCCTCCACCACAAAAAGATACATCGTGAACTCTTTTTAAGCGGTTTGCAGTGGTCCAAAGTTATTCCTCACTTACCTTATCCATTCAGAGTAATGTTATATAACATAACTTTTTTATTGGCCAGAGAGGAGTTTGCTGTCACAGTAATACAAACAACTAGCATGGTAAGTGCGCACCTCATTCTCTGATAATAAAACACTGTATAATTAAACGCAGACTGTACACAGCTGACTTATTTTGACCACAAGAGTTGCTAATACAATGTATCTGTACAGGGACAAATTTGCTCATGAAAAAAATCGGGTACAGGCCCTTTAAAGAACTGAAAAAAAAAAAACTAGACCTGTCTTGACCAATGCGTTTTTCACTAGGTAATTGTTCATCCCGGTGTTAAAATTATGAAAACGACAGCCCCATACTGGCATTTGGATTAAAACGTTGCTGGACTTCTAAGTGGTGATTTCGTTCATTTGACTACCCCTAAAATTACTGAAAGGACTCGCTCTCGGCTTGGCATATCAATTAGCATCTTGGTGGTTTGAAGTGAGGTAGGTTTCACTGAACCAGAACAATTAGCATGTACCAGAGTGACTGGGGTTACAATTAACAAGCCAAGTCCCAGGCTTCTCAGTATAACCTGATAAAGAGAGTGCTTCTGCAGTCAGGTCTATGCTCTCCTTTTAGTTCAATGGAGTCTTAGATGGCAGTTTACGATATCATCAGTAATATTCTAACATATGAGCAGGGGGTATTCGGGGAGAAGGAAGTTCCCCTAACATAGCTACTGATATAGCTGAGGCACTGTCTTATATCAGCTGGTAAAAAAGAGGTGTAAAAAACTGGAAAAAAAATGTGTCTTCCTAAACAAAGTGTGAAAATGAGAAATAGCTATGTTTATGTGTGAAAAGTATTTGTCAAGTTGGACATTCCGCGAGCAGAAGACAGGGTTTGGCTAGAAAGAAAAAAGACATTTTTTGCATAACTTACCAATACATTATACTATTCCTACATCAAGAAATATGAGGGCTGGGGTAACAACATCGATCCAGTTCAGACACTGTTTCAGTTCATTGAAAACAAAAACAAATGGTAGGACATTTAAAGCTGGGGCACCTGATTCCCACACTGCAGGAGTAAGCAGGTATTTAAAACTGTCTAACGCGTTCGTAGCTCTCACAAACCCTTTGGCACATTGTTAATATCCACAAGTATACGTTCTCTGGCATGTGCATTGCTTTAGAACTGTTTTTTAAAGAAAAAAAGCTATTTTTGGAGCTTTCTACCACATTATAACACTGAAAAGAACATGAAGGGTGAGTGCATCACTGGGTCAGATAAAATGTAGCGCAGGTGCTCTTCAAGGATCCAGGGGGTGAGTAACGGTAAAAAAAAAAAAAAAAGGGAGATCAGAGGCACAGAGGCTTACAATAAAAGTCCTTTATTTAGGCAAAGCGGACGTGCCGGAGCGTTTGGATCATCATCAAATGGTCTTCTTCGGGGCAGAGGTAAAGCCACGTTATAACGCTGTTCCCTCATATCAAATAACAGGTTTTATGTCGTTCATGCATGTATGAGTAATCTAGCGGTTTCCCTCAGGCATTATTGGAACCCTCCATATGGTTATCAGATCCTGTCCAATGCTCAGCCCACAAGCCTGCGTCACCCGTGCTCCCACACGCCAACTCTCCATAAATATACAAAAGCATGGTACAAAAAAATAGACTACAACTTCACAAACCAGATGCAAAAGTGAAATTTATTAAACATGTCAATACATAGCATTTTCAAAACAATAAAAAGTAACACGGTGATCTAAATATGTTTTGTGTTGGGAATTAATACCCCACAGAAGTGTAATACCCTCTCTTTAAGGAAGTAAGCTGCAGAGAGGATTTAACATACAAACAATTTCAAGTTTTTAAAAATGTAAAATCATAATGCAAAGATGTCCACGTTTATTTAAAAAAGCCATTCACAATAAAGCATCACCTACTTTAATAATCTTTGTTCAAATCTGAATGCCAACGTACAGTCTGTGTTTTAACATTACATGAACCTGCCTCTTTCCTTCCATAGCTCCCCTCCGCTTGTCTGATAAACGCTGAATAGCATTAAGAGCCGCGTTCCTGGATGCCTCGCGTGTATATATAGATCCGCATAGTGTTTCCAGTAGATGTCCGACAGGAGGATGACAGCCCGCGTTCAGATTGCAACGTATCGGAGCCGTGCAGAGAAATACCTTTGTGTCTGAGTTACAAACGGCCTCCGTGAACATCCCGGAACGCATTCAAATCACACTCTCATAAAAGCTCTCCTTATCCGAGTGCAAACGCTAAATCTGTCCACTCTCGCTCCTCCATCTGATCCGGCGGGGGTTGCATTCATCATATCTTCAACTAGACTTTATGTTATTCCAGCGAAGATAAACATTTCCGGAGCGGCATTCCACTTGCATCACTTCTTGGATGTTGATGACTGGCTTAGGGGCATTGGATTTATTGGAAAGAAAAGTGCAAAGAAAGTGCAGCAGTCTAACTCTTGTATTGCCTAGAGATGTTCAAAAGCAGCCTGATTAATTTTCTACGCACGAAACGCAAAAAGTCAACAGGCTGAATTGCCGTGGTTACAATTTATTATAGCCGCTGTAAGATATTTTTTCCTGTGTATTTGAACAACATTTGTCTTGCCCCGGTACTGATATATTTTATAAGCAGCATTTGGGGTCAAAGTGAGTCCGTGAACTGTCTGCATCTAATTATAAAGCATTTTACTGTCTGATATTCTGAGGAAGTATGTTGTTAACATGCTAGTAGTGTTTACCTTTGCCGTCACAGCAAAACTGTCCTGGCCTCTGAAAGTTGTGAAAAGCCTTGAATAATAAAGATGAATAATAAAGATGTTCAGAATGCGTAAGGTAGGAGGAATAAGTTTGGACCTCTGCAAAACGTTTTAAACTAGGTCTGTTTTTTCACAATTTAAGACACAAAGGATCCGGTAAAGCGCCTTTAATATCTACACTAAAATCCAGATTTTTTTTTTTTTTTTGTGGTGAAAGGTAAGTCACCTAGTTTATTCCACGTGTCAAAATAATAACATAAAAAGATATTATTTTAGTATTATTTTAGCAAGACTAAAACTATACTAATTTAGGAAAATCATGAGTAAAATATGCCCTTTTTACTTTTGTCAGATGCAGTACCTTTAGTGTTATTACGAGTTTCAATTTCTTACTAAAGGCTATAGGTATGAACACTATCTGGGAATGTGTTTTGGAAATGTGTTATTCAGTTTGTACTGTAGCCTTATTTTATACTTACACACTTTTAAATGGTCTTTGTAGGTGGATTGCACTGATGACCATATTGACGATTAATTGTGTCATAAACAAAAATTATCGCTGTTAAAATTAATGAGATAATAACAAGATATAATTGACAGCCGCCTTTAAGACCAGTGCATGATCATTAAGGTGGAGATATTTGTCCTTTGTATCACTACGTAGGTGGAATACATTGCTATTAGGGTTGTCGTTGAGTCATTTAGGACTAGTCTGAGTCAAGTCCAAGTCAAATCCCCAGGTCTCCCAGTGTGATTCGGAGTCCTTATTGTAAGAGGATGAGTCCTGGTTTGAGTCATTAAACAGCTCTTGAGGCTTTAATTCCCTTTTAAACATGTTTTTGTTAACCTTAGGATAAGTATTTCACCTCTTCTAACTAATGTAATGTGTACACTTGGAAGACACATTTTTTAAACTTAACCTCCATTTCCAATGAGGCATTTAGGTGCTGGAGCTCCCTCTACTGTCAGCAACAGGAATGAGCAATGGGAAAATACATAAATGAAGTCTTTAGGACCTGTGACTGTTATCATAAGAGCCATGTGTTTGTTTTGAACACAATTTTACCACAGAACGAGACCAGCGATCTTTTATGGACTTACAAACTCCATAGGAGAAGTCCAGATTTTTACCAGTGCCACCACAATCCGGGCAAAATGCAAACAGAGCATGTTTGACTGATCAGAGAAACAATTTTGGATTAATGGATTAATGGAACAAACGTGAATGAAACAACTCCAACTCCAGATATGTTTTTGATGAGGGGACAACAATACAATGTGGTTAAAAGATTAGATTTTGAGTCCAACTACAACCAATACAATAATTTAAATCATAATTTAAAAACGACAACCTCCACCTTGGGCTGGTTTTTCAGCTGATAATGACTGGAGCTTACCTAAAAGCTTTTGGTGATTCTGGCAATAAGTTTCTATTGCTGTGGACTTGAATGGCCTGGAACAGCTTGGAATCTAATTATTTAGAACTGGACATAGATACCAAGGACTTTGGAAATAGTGTCTCTATAACTACTCAGCGTGATCTGTCTGCCCAAACAGAAAGTGTGAAAATTGAAAAGTACCACGAGATGGAGTGTCACATGTGTGAAAAATATTTGCAAAGTTGGACATTCTGCGAGAACGTTTGTAGCTTGAAAATAGTCTGACATTTAAAGACTAAACTTACCAATGTACACTAAACCTGCATAAATGTGATGGCTAGTATAGTAACATTGATACAGATTCTATTGTGTTTTTTAAAATCTATTAAAATTCTTATTTCAGCTTAGAGCACAACTCTCTGCTCCTCACCAGCCAGAATTTAAACAAGCGTAAAGAAGTGCAGTTTAAATGTAATTTGAGTAAACACTGAACGTAATTTTAAATTATGGGGTCTCTTGGTTGCCTGTTATCCAGATTACATACTTCTCCAATACTTTATGAAGATGTGAGTCTGGTCACCGGTGAATCTTCCTGAGTTCAGATGGGCGTGATTGACAAGTGGATTAGCCAATCAGGGACACGCATGGTCCGTCTGTATTAAAAGAAATACGGCTGCTTACGAGGGGAGAGAAATGTAAATTTGTTCAAAATGATGGGTGACCAATGAGCTCCTTCATTTCACATGCGTCACTCAAACAAAACAAATCTGATTGTTTGGGCCTGACTCGAGGCAAATCGAGAGATATCATTCTGGACTTGCCAGGAAAAGTCTCTACGCCCATTATGTCACTATACTAATGTATCTGTATCTGCCTGGCTCAGGCTTCATGTACGCTGTTGTAACATGCATTTTTGGAGTGGCGCAGAGGGGAAGGTACCCATGGGCTTGAGTGCAGGGCTAATCAAGCGAAAGAACTATTTTGCAAATCCGCTTAAGCATGTAGTCCAGCAAAGTGAAAACATTAGCAGAGTCTTAACTGGTCCGGCCTGTTCAGAGCTAAGTTCAGGCTCGGAGAAATCAAATCAATGGGCTACGCGCGGGGACTAGGCCTGGGGGATTAATGCGGCGCTCCCCGGTGTTAGCGCTAGCCTTCCTTTGGCTAATTACTCTCCATTAAGTTCAACGCTCCACAGGTCAGCGCAGAGCTCCGTACAGACCCCTTCCTCCTTGACGGGACTGAGACGAATGGACCGCTGCGACCACTGCGTCCTTCGCCTCACGATACGCAGCTCACCGTGGGATGCCATGCACGAAGCGCTAATTAGAACAAATAAATGAGAGAAGGTTTGAAGAGGTGGGAAAGCTATAGTGGACTCCAATAGAGCTGTAGTTAACTAAAGACATTCTT
>KN486072.1:19051-33014 GCA_000787095.1 Periophthalmodon schlosseri
ACCGAGTGAAGAGGAGAGCTGTGGAGGGCGAGCAGGTAAAGAGGGAACAACAATGGAGCAGGTGGAGTTAGACGTCTTGGGAGGACACGTCAATAAAGTAGTGGTGCCTACGTTTAGTCGAGTCCGCTATGTTTGAAAGGACACAAAAGCAGGACTAAACCAACGAGCCAGCACTAAGAGTCTAAAGCGGGACTAGAAATCAGGTTCAACGTGAGATTTAAAAGCCAGTATCACACAGGGGGACGCCAATTTGTTTAGGTTACATAATAGACCTACTCTCAACCTTAATATTTGCAGAATTTATCGCGTGCAGCCTACTGAAACATTTCTGTAGCATTGTCCGCGACTTAGGTCTGTGTTAAGAAGATTTTGTTCGTCATAATTATTGGATCAGAGGTCAGAGACGACAAATGAAGCGGGAAAGTGCTTCGTCGCCGCGCATGCGCAACCAACAGGTGCCACAGGCAGCAGCACTAGCCTTTATTTATGCTAGTGTCAGAGGTGGGTGAGTAGCCAAAAACTGTACTCAAGTAAGAGTAATGCTACTTCAAAATAATGTTACTCAAGTAGAAGTACAAAGTAGCGGTCCAAGAAAGTACTCAAGTAAGAGTAAAAAAGTATTTGGAAAAACTACTACCCAAGTAAGAGTAACTTAAAGAGTAACTGGGGCATAACTTCTGATTTATCATTTGAAGTGAATGTACTTGGAGCAGCACAACAAATAATATATAAAATTAAATAATGCACCAATTATAGACACAAAAATGAGACAAACTAAGTCATATCTGAAGGAGCAGCAAGAAACACAAATGTTCAGATCATTTCATATTGTCAACATGAAGCTTTTGTCACTTGCAGACTTACTCACAGTGAGAAGAGTAACCAAAACTTTTACTCAAATAAGAGTACTGTTAAAACATATTATTCAAGAGTAAAAGTATGTGGCTAGAAAAGTACTCTCAAAAGTACAATTTCTTCAGAAAGTTCCTCAAGTAAATGTAACTGAGTACTACCCACCTCTGGGTAGTGTGTTCAGATCATTTAGTTTAATTATTTAATAGCCCATGTGAAAATAATAGTTTATGTGAGGAAAATCTAGGCTTCCCTCTAGCAAATTGAACACACAGCTGTTAAGACGATTAAACGTAGCCTACCCCTTTCTATTTTCCAGAAAAGTCTATCATTCCAACAGCAGCACTTGGTTTTATTAACTGGAGATCTGTGAGTAATACAGCCCTTGAACCACAAAACGGCATTCACTGCAACCAAAAACACGTTGTTAATAATAAGAAGGTTATTTATTTTTCAGTCACTCACGGCCATGAAAATATAATGTAAGTTCAGCATGGTGGATAAAACCTGAGCCTTGGTCGTTCCTTTCCCTTCCCTTAACTGTCTCTTTCCAATATAAATTAATATGAAAAGATTTGTGTGTTTTTTTTTCTTTCAGCTGCAGAAAAGTCCCACCCAGCTGCATTGATGGATGGCTCAAATACAGTAAGTGAAGTATTCCTTAAGCTGTGGCAATGAGTTTTCTAAGACTTAAAGAAAACGTAGCAGGAGTAGCATGAGATTTGAGCTAAGCAAACAACAGAGTCTTTCACATTGTAGATTCTTGCTGAAAGCATCAAAACTATAAACACATATGGTAGGTTGTTAACAAAATATTAAGTCAAATCCAGTGGTGGAAACAAAGAAATACTCAAGTAAAAGTAAAAGTATCACATGAAAAAAATACTACAACTTAAGTAAAAGTATTACCGAAGTACTTAAAGAGTAAAAAGTAAAAGTATTTTGCACAGTTTTTGAGGTCTTATAAGGCTTCAAATGTATTGATCTGTGCAGAATTTTGTTCAACATAAACAATTGAATTCATAGTTTTTTTCCTAGATGTTTTTATTTGTATATTTTTGTTTGCTCAAACTACAAATGTGTTAAAATATAAACCCTCAGTCTTTTCAGCAGGTCTCAAGCAATAATGAAAAATACTTTTACTTTTCAGTCCTGTTTAGAAATATAGTGGAGTAGAAAGTACAGATGCCTGCTCTCAAATGTAGTGAAGTAGAAGTAAAAAGTATCCACTTTTTAAATCTCTTAAGTAAAGTACAGATACCTAAAATGTATACTTAAGTACAGTACTTTACTACTTTTTACTTACGTTCCACTACTGTTCAAATCTTGTTTTAGAATTTTATTTTGAAAAATAGCCACCCTTTTCTTTGATCACTGCTTTACACTCTTGGCATTTCTTGAACTGAAGTGAAAACCATTTCAGGAGACTTCATCAAGAAGCTCATTGAAAGAAGGTCAAGGGTTTGCAGGAGGATTTGAATATAAATACATAACTCCATATATCTTGTGTCATATATTTGATGTATTCCGCATGTATAGAAAATGTAGAAAGTAGTAAACAAAGCAAAAAACTGGTATTGTATATTTTGATTTTTGTTCAGTACCCAATGCGATTTGCAATTTAACAGTAACAGTGTCGCTCTTTTTATTGTTGCTAGGCAATGCACAAGCTCACAATAACACGAAAAGTACTTACAGTTCTTTACTTCGTTTCGACTTCCACAAGGTAATGTCTTGTCCTCTTCTTTTGTGCTAAAGCATGTATAGATTTTGCATAACACGAATTACCGTCATAGCACAAATGCACATGTATTAGCATAAGAATAGAACGGTGATTAAAGCAATTTAAGCCTGACCTGAGTTTGGACTCTTTGCAGTGAACAGACAAAGCAAGAGACAGCATTTATAAGGGAGCGGCGAGGTCCACGTGGTCCATATGGGGATATATGGGTCTTTAGGTCAGGTAAAGCCATCACTTATCACTGATTATCTTGTATTCATTCACAGAGCAGTTTAGAGAGGCACTCTGCTTTGATTATTATGTGCACAGGCTTGACTCAATCGCTATAATGTGGACAGATTAAGTCCCCTACACACAGGCGTGCAGAACTCTCCAAAGAATAAAATGTTTCATATAATGGGACAATAGCAGGGCTGCACTAGGGTTGTAAGTATCGAAAATCAGATGCTAATCGATACTAAAACTTGTATAAGACCTAGAATGATCTTGAGCTGTATCAGAACAAGTATAAGACCACACAGACTAGTTTACACCCATGGACCACTATGGAACCTACCTGGACGACTGAGGGATTACACAGATATGAGGCCACATGGGAATAGAAAAGAAAGTATTGAAAACCACATTCTATTGTCTGAAGAAGAAGTGTTTTTATTATCATCATAGTATCGGAATCGATCACTGATCCAAAGGTTGGCAGTTCAAATCCCACTCTTGACATAAACATCATTGGTTGAGCGGTCAGATAGACTGACCCACAGGTTGGCGGTGCAATTCCAGCTCCCACAGATGAATGCTGTCGTTGTGTTCCTTGGGCAGACACTTAACCCATCTCGTGTCTGTGTACACCGGTGTATGAATATGTGTGTGAATGTGTGAGTGGTTCCTTGATGTAAAGTGCTTTGAGTGCCTTGACGGTGGAAAAGTGCGATATAAAAATGTGACCATTTACCAAATCGTAAATTCTGCAAATATTTAGATAATAGAATGTCCTTTGGAAAGAACAACATACCCCGTCTCTTTATAGAAAAATCTTTTACTCCTGTAGTTTAGGCAAGCATTGACATTCACTGGAGATTTGTATTAGTCCAGTGAGGTTCATCTGGTCTTTCGTTCATTTATTTGAATAGATTATTTTTTTAGATTGTTTTTTTGGTGAAGTTAGCCATGTTCGTTCAAATTTTACTGTTAATGCCAACTACGTTATTCGTAGTGCATCGTATCCTCTCCTTCAGTAGTGCGAGGAATGCTTTTACGATTTCTCTGCATTGTGGGTTGGGATGGGATTCTTAAGGTCCTTGTACTTGTATTAGGCACTTGTAGGTACTTGTGTTAGTTTATCTGTTCACATCTCAGTCTTCTTAATCAAATCTAATCACAATTGCCATACTTGTCAGAAAAAGTCCAATTCGATGTTGTAAATGAATTTCTGTTCTGAAGGAAACTGAGCACTCAACCAACTGAAGTAGTAATCACACATGCTTTAAGTTGGTTGCTAATGGAGATGCTCTGCTTTACTTCAATCACTTCACTTGTGAGTTATATAATTAGGTAATTGATGTTTTTTTTGAAAGGCCATATGGTTGTCATTAATTCAAAATGTAAACTTTTGGTTTAGTGTTGTTGTTGTTTTTTACTTTCTACATTTTAGATACACACAGAAGGCATCAAATATATTAAGTAACATATATGGAATTATGTAGTAAAGAAAAAAAGTGTTTAGTAACTGCTAAACATTTTTTCGACAAAGTAAAGGGTGGCTACTTTGAGAAAATGAATTTCTACAAAATGAATTTCTCTCAAGTACATGGGCAAAACTTGTCTACAGGCTCTTTAAAGAAGACATAGGCTTTTTTGTATATAGGCCTATTTAGTATCCAAATATAACATGTGTTGATCCATTCATTTACATTTTGTTCACTGTAAACTGTAATATTAATCTAAAACAACTTAGTATAAACAGGTCCATTAACTTCCCGTTCAAAGCTGCAGAACTGTGTAGCCAGCAGCAGATTTGATTTACATTTTTATTGTTGAAACATTAGTTACATTTTTGAACCCTACAAGTATAACCCGGGGCCAGATTTTTTTTTTTTTTTTTGGGTAACTGCAGGGAAAAGGGCAGTGAAAAGAGGTAGGGGAAAATAGGAATTTTTGAAGCACTTAAGTCTCTAATGTAGAAAAATACAGGATTACTCAAACATGCATGAATCAATTAAAATACAACTGTGAGCAAGGTAATGATGAGGGAACACAATGTTAACAGTGTCAACCTGTTTAAAAGCTGAATTGAAATTGTTTTACACAATGTCCTGTTTAAATTGTATTTACCTCCACACAATGCTCATGGCCTTTCTCATTCACACAAATACAGTATTCTATTCTGCCACCTGCTGCTTCCACACACCCAACATGGCTTCTGGAAATGTCACGCATCAATTATTTATCTTTGTAGAATCAATACAAAAATCTGTTAAATTAATGAAATTAGGTGGCACAATCTAACTCTACTGCTACTATGTATCATGTCTCATCATGTCCTGTTGTCCCCTTTTATTTTGCAAATTGTTTTGTTTTGTTTTTTGTTTGTTTTTGTTTTTTAATAACTTCACCTCATCTCTATGTGGTTGTCCTGTAATTTTGGGTGTTAAGGATTTTTGACCATCTTTTTGAACCCTGCCTATTTGGACTGTAATTTTGTACCTTCACCTTATGAAACCTGCTTAAAACTTCTTCCTGACTCTGGGTCTGTCTTGGAACCATTCACTGTACAAACATAACACTATTGTGGTAATACTGGTTGTGTTCAAGGATACACTAACATATGTTTGTAGACTTCATTATCCCTGCATTCAAACCTTTTTGAATCTATTTAATCTCTTATGATTTATTGGTTTATAATTATACGCTGTAAACTCACTCTAATAGGATCAACAGGAGATTAAAAATTAGAACATTACAGACTTACAAGCCCTACATCTGTTTTGATGTTAGTATAAAGGGACTCAAATCCAAAATGTGACACTGGGTGCAGTTACATACACACTCAAAGTCAGATTATAATCCAAATTTTTGGATTTTTCTATTAAAATGACATGTAAACTGCAAAATTGTCTGATTTCTTACTGAGCCTGGTCCTTCTGATCACTCAGAAGAACCAGGCTCAGTAAGAAATCACATGACATGCCAACACTCTAGACTCCCTATAGTTTAAAGCAGAGCTGGACAGGTCAGAATTGGCTCTGTGCACAGCAGTGCTCGACAGCCTCATTGTTAGCGTCACTATTTTTTGTCCAATTTTACCTCTATGAGGTTTTGCAGAGTCACGCTAAAATGAATAAATATTTACAGGTAAGACACTGGACAGAGGGTGGATGTCACTGACATGTTAAACACTACACAAATAAAATGAATACTTCACCAATTTGAAAATTAATTGTTTATTTTTTTGTTTTTGTTTTTGTTTTTTTTTATAAAAGTGACTGTTAGCTTTGAGACACAGTGAGCTAGCTACCGTGCTACTGTGCACAGAGTCTATTGTATTTGCTGTTTAACTGTCAGATTGCAGATTTGTTGACCTAGTTTTTAGTTAATATCACTGTAATTACTGGATTTGTCCACATCTGAAATAAAAACTGACACAAAGCTTGATACCTTCTCTATCAGCATAAATAAACAAAAGTGAAGGTATTTTATTGAAAGCATGAAAAACTGTTGCTACTATTCAACCCCAAAAATTTGATATGACATGGCAAATATGACAAGTTAATGATAAGTTTCAACATTTGTGGAGTATTAAGTTTGTATATTTCTATAAAAAAGCAAAAGCAAATCTCCAACAATTGCATAGGCCCCTGCCCTCTATCTGAAACTATGACATCACCAAATATTAGAATATGAAAACAACCTATTGAGAAAAGTAATTGGAAAAATACGTTAAAGAGGCCACAGCAGCTAAGAGTACTTACTATACAAGCTATACACAACAAAGACCTGAATGAAGTGCCTTTTCTCTACGGTGGAGTGCATGAGCTTCAATACACAGAGACCACATGAGGGACATGGCTGTGTTATTTCAAACATCCTTCACCTTGTTTTCCAAGAAACTATATGTTTTCTAAGGACTGAGCAAAGTTAAAAAAAAAAAAAAAAGAATAATTATAAAAATAAAAAATATAATTGTTTTAGTCATTTCAATTTTATATATACATGTAATATGCTCTTTATCTGGGTATTTCCGTCACATTAAAGCTGGTCACATAGAGGAGTGGTGATCTATTGATATGATGATGTCATACTCCCAGTTTGGGGGGAAAGAGACAGATTACATTGAAATTTGCCATGAAATATCAAGAAGAATTCAGGATTCACAAATGTTGAGCCTGATCATTTCTATTAGTGACTAGATCCAAGAACTCACTCTAGCACAACAAAAATCTGCTTTTAACTATATGAATTTTAGTTTTTCTTCTTCATCATCTTTATTTACACAGGCAAACCCAATGCGAGTACCCAGACTCTGTTTTTCATGGGTGCCCTGTTCGTAACCATATTTTAACCATAATCATTTTAGTTAGCTGCTCCCCATTTGTATTAAATATGAAATAGAACGCTGCGATGCCACCTGAAACACAGCAATTAAATAAAAGAGAGATGGATCGATATATAGGTAGGCCGATACTGTGGCATCCTCCTGTTGTACAATCTATAATCTTAAATGTAGAACCATCTATTCCTGGTATTCCTATATCCAAGACCAGCCAACAGATAAACATCCACTTTGTCTCTAACACAGAGCCCTAATTAAAAACTCTCAAACTATTTTCACAGATGCAGCTGCGTTCTGTCAGCGTGTGCCTGGGCCTGTCACGATAACAAATTTTGATGTGCGATAAATTGATGAAGAAAATATAGACGATAAACGATAATGTTGAAAAATCATGAGGTGCAATAAATAAACAGCAGAATGAAACACTTTAGTACTTTAGTTTGTATCTGTAATGAGTCATAGAAGTGATTTATTCAAACTTTTACAGCTTAAATCTTATCATATAGCTAAAAAATGATCAATAAATTTCCAGTAGTGCAAAGAAAACGTACACATGATAAATATTGACCCCAAAAAATCTAGTTCCAGCTTTCACATATTGAGTGCTAAGTCGATATAGTGATTATCGTGACAGGCCTAAGTGTGGGTGAAGGTGCAGAAGGTCTTTGTCTCTGAGGAGGATCAAAAGGAGTCAAAGTACAGCTCAAGTGCCAGGCATACCATCGACGTGGGGCATACCATCGACGTGGGGCATACCATCGACATGGGGCATACCATCGGTGTGGGGCATACCATCGGCGTGAGTCATCCAGGTTATGTAAGAGAAAAGACAGCAGCTTAAATATTGCATTCACATGTGCTGATCCTAATGTAACTCTTTTATCACCTCTTGCCCTAAATATGAACAGAGGCAGATTAACCTCTCCTGACCTTAAAATGTCCACCTAGATTTTTAAAACTACTTTCTTATGTTCAGGAATTCTAGTCTTTTGCATCACAGATATTCTCAGCCTCTTTCTGTGAAAAGTCCTATTCCAAAGTCTGCTGTAACCAGTGTGGAGATGCTGCATTATTTAACATATTAGAAAGAATTAACTTAAATATAACTTTCTTGATGTGTCGTGTCACCTGCATGATTCCATAGAAATAGAATGTTAAAATCATACTTTTACAGAATGTTCTCCATGGGGATAGATATGTTTTATGCCATAATGTGGAAGACAATAGCCAAAGGAACAACATTTCCATGGAGTCAGGTAATAAGAGTAAGAGTCAGGCAAATAAGAGTCAGGTTTGAGGAGGTGCAAGCCCACAAGGACGCAAGTTTTTCCTACATTTTTCAATCCAATAACAACATCCACATTGAAAAAAAACATAATTTTATTTTAGTCACAGAGAAATGAATTGCTCTGTTTCTTGCTGAAATGACATTGTGACAGCAGTTCTGTCCTCTTATTTCAAAAACTTTCTAAAGTCTGATAATTGAACCTTTGAAATAATAATAATTTTAAAAAAACAATATATAATTAAATATTGTAACGTTTACACATACAAAATTATTAGAAATGCATTCTTTTGATTTTTACAATATAAGTATATCAAATTGATTTGTATTGGAGTTCTTTCAATAATTATTTTAGCTTTAAATAGTACAAGAAAGTAACTCAGCTAACCATCCACAGTAGTCTGATGTCTGCCGTGGTCTGGTTGTCTTCAGCTGTGTCTGGACTCCTCTGGACCAGGACTTCTGCTTCAGTGGTGAGTGATGTGAAGCAGCGTGATACACAGACTTATCACAGACCCCCAGGTGAACAGGAAGTCAATCAAGGAATGTTATTAAGTCTTTGACCTCTTTAGCTCCAAACAGCCAGCTTTGGAGTATCTACTGCTTGTGTGGGTGTATGTGTGGGGAGGTGTGGGTGTATGTGAGTGCATGTGTGGGTGTGTATGTGTGGGTGTGTGTGTGTGTGCCTGTGTGTGCCTGTGTGTGTGGGAGTGAAGGAGAGGGTACACATTTGATCAGCCAGTGTTCCTGGTTTGGCTTTGGGGGCCTTTGTCTCATATTTTGCTCAAAAAGTACAAATATTTGATCCATAAGGTTTATTTTGTTTGTGTGTTTGGGGGCGGGTGGGGGAGTGGGGGTGAGGATGGGGGACGTGGGTTTGTTCAGTGAGACCTGCTGTGCTATGGATGTGCCTGTGTGAGTTTACAGTTTGAAAAAAATACCATCCACAGTAGTCCGATGTCTGCCGTGGTCTGGTTGTCTTCAGCTGTGTCTGGACTCCTCTGGACCAGGACTTCTGCTTCAGTGGTGAGTGATGTGAAGCAGCGTGATACACAGACTTATCACAGACCCCCAGGTGAACAGGAAATCAATCAAGGAATGTTATTGATTCTTTTACCTGATTCTGCTGAGTTTGCAGCTTCTCCTTGTGTCTGCGTGGGTTCGCTCCATGTGCTCAGGATTCCCTCATCAACCTTAAATATCAACAGTATAGACAAATCCTCCTGCTGCTTCAGACCCAGGAGGCACTTTTGCTCATTTTTAAAGAGTAAACACAAGTCCTCGAATCTAGACCAAAATGATGATGAATGGTCGATAAACCTGGGATGCCACTTTAATGTCCACAGTGTATAGATGTGTAGATCACATATGTGGGTCATGCAACTGGACTTTTTTTTTTTATTGCACTAAAAACATGGAAAAACGTTTGTCTTTACTCTGAGTGGGCTTGCACCTCCATAAACCTGACTCTTGAAATGTTGTTCTTTTGGCTGTAATATTCTACATTATGGCATAAAACGTATTTGTCTCCACAAAGACTGTTCTGCAGTATTGTTTTAAGGTTATGCAGGTGACCACCTCCAGAAAGATACTGAGAACATGCAATGAATGAATGAATGAAACAAAAGCATAACTCCAGGGATGTTTTTTTTTTTTTTTTTTGTTTTTTTTTTATGGTGGAAAAACATTACAGCAGACGTTACAACAATGTAATTTGACTGCATTACTACATTGCAGCCTTTACAGACTGATGTTCTACATGACTGATTTTGGGTCACATAGTTTAGTCCTAATGTGTACCTCCCGTGCACTTAGACATTATAGACATTATAGGTCAAATGAACCTAATTTGTGAAAGTATGTGTGTGTGTGTGTGTGTGTGTGTGTGTGTGTGTGTGTATGCGTGTGTGTGTGCGTGTGTGTGTACGTGTGTGTACGTGTCTGCTGTCTGGCGCCTCACTGCACTTTGGCCTTCATCGGCCTTAAAGAGCCACTGTGTCCTGCATACAGCCTGATGTTCTGGGTCAGTGTGATCTGGACACATGCATTATAGACAGCTGTTTCATAACACTGTCAAAGCATTGTCCTAATGTGGGTCTATGACAGCTCGTCCTTCAGCACACTCACTGTTACACATATTATGAGGGTTAGAGCTGTTCGATTCACTGGTCAATGTCTTAGGTGACTATATTTCTTATTTGTCAGTTAATTATTTTATTTGCTGGAGTTTTTGGAGTGAGAGTTAAATCACTGTTCCCGGAGGAAACCCACCCAGACACACTTTTCGTTTTTTGTTAAATTTGTGGGAATAACTTGAATTCATAATAAATCTTCATATCTTAAACACATTTCTGCTTTGACTCATGTGTTTGTGACTATAGTGTAAAAATACTTTTTACTTTTCAGTCCAGTTAAAAAATGTAGTGGAGTAGAAAGTACAGATACCTGCTCTCAAATGTAGTGAAGTAAAACTGAAAAGCATCCACTTAAAAATGTACTCAAGTCGAAATTTTAGGTATCTGTGCTTTACTTAAGTACAGTTCTTTCCTGCTTTTACTTCGTTACGTTCAACCACTACCATTAATTCTCCAGAAGATGGCAGTCTTGCATAACTACCATTGCGCATCAAAAGCAGAAGAAGACCGTTCCGCAGCGTGTGTGTCGTGGTGCGTGTGCATGCAGCTGCTCAGGACCCCTCACACTCCGCTCAAACTCCGTTCCTGCCGTTTATATCAGAAATATTCAAGAATGTCAGAGGAATTGCGAGCCGAGCTGGAGAAGTTTCTGCAGAGTCTGAACATCCAGACCAACTGTGTGGAGCACCCACCGGTAAACTGCACTTTAAAACAGCAGCCTGAACATTTAATGAATGAACCAACGTGTCAGTACAGCTACTAACTTAGCTTATGTTAAATAGAACGACATTTAGGCGTATAACAGCAATAATACACTTCATGAAACCCTAGAACAGCGAGTATAGACAGCTGCATGGACTGTGGACAGCTGTCAGCCTCCAAAATAGTGTTTCATTACGAATTCTGAGCTATTTCTACCATAGACTATGTTTGATTCAAAATATGATTATGCTAGTAAAAACAGCTATCAACTGTGATGTAATAATGTCCTTTTCCTAACTGATTGTATTGAAAATAATTGATTAAAGAAAATCGTACCTCCCTTTTTGAATGACAAATGAACATGAGTAGATGTTCTGCCTATGTCTTTGTTTTGTATGTGTGGACTGTATCTCTGTATGTAATACCCTGCTCCTCCTTGGTTCCTGCAGGTGTTCACTGTGGAGGAGATGATGCCTCACCTACAGGGAGTGAGTGGAGTTGTCTCCAAGAACCTTTTTCTTAAGGACAAGAAAAAGAAAAGTCTCTGGCTGGTGTCTGCAAGACATGATCGCCAGGTACCAAAAAAATACTTGCCATACTAAATAAAATTATGCAAGGAAAGACCCACCGAGCAAATAATTATAAAAAAGTATAAAAAGTAAACAACACAGTAGGACCTGTTTGGTTAAAAACGTGCTTGTGCCAAGTTTAATGTCATAGCATATACACTACCAGTCAAATGTTTGGAGACACCCTTTCATTCAGTGTTTTTTGTTTTCTTTATTTTTACTACTTTCTACATTTTATATCAATACAGAAGACATCAAATATATGTGTATCTAAAATGTAGAAAGTAGTAAAAATAAAGAAAAAACTCCAAACTTTTGACTGGTAGTGTTTGTTGCAGGGTTGAGGCATACACGAGGAAATGGCTTCTATTTAAAAAATGTGAAAAGAGAAAATATTATTTATTCCAATCCGCGTCTGACCTCAGAAACTGAATAGGGTTGGCCCTGGTTAGTAGTTGGATGGGAGACCATTGAGAATACCAGGGCCACTGTGAGGAGCTCTAGTGCATACTGTTGTTGTCTCCTTGAGCAAGATGCTTCACCCACCCATGTGAGTGACTGGTGGTGGTGGTGGTCAGAGGGGCCGATGGTGCAGATTGGCAGCTTCTCTTCCATCAGCTTACCCCAGGCCAGCTGCGACTACAATAGTATCTTACTACAACCGAGTATAGAGTGAATGAATAATGTACGAAATTGTAAAGTGAATTTGAGTCTCTAGAAAAGCGCTATATAAGATTGATGCGATATTATTATATATACTATATTTATACAGCAGAGAGTTCCAGAGCTTAGGGCTGAACACAGATAAAGCCCATTCCTCTAGTTTTAAGTCTTGCCATGTCCACAAGCTGGAGCTGGCCCACATCTAACACCTCCATGGAGACAAGCAGGTCACAGACTTGCAGACCCTCCACCGTAAAAAGTTACATAATGCACCTTTAAAAAACAAACCATAAAATTTTAATATAGCAGATGAAATATCAAAATTCTTCCATTCAGTACAAATTGAAACTGACATGTGAGTAAAATAAGGTGCCTAAAACAAGGCTTTTAAAGTAGCTTGTAACATAACTCACCACTATATGTGTTTGCACCTTCTTGTGAACTAGAATGACTTAACTGCTTAGAAGTGAATCAAGTTCATGATGCAGACAGAAGTGTATACAGAATACAGCTCATCAGCCCTAGACAAAGAGAGTTCATCTGTAATCACAAGGAGCCTGGAGGGAAGAGAAAACTGCTGTGCAAAAACTGCTAATTAGAAAGTGTGGGGATATTTAACTTTGACTATGACATTGTAAAGTTATATCATATTAAAAGTCCTACACAAAATGGACTCTTGTGAGCTTTAAGCCATGTTATAATAAACCCAGAGTTGTGTTTTGTTTCATTCACACATGTTTGAGTAGTCCTTTATTATTAGTCTGTCTACATCTCCAAAGCTCAAAATTCTCTGTTCCACCTTGTGATGTCATGAAGCGGTAGTTTTCAAGTTAACAGCTACCTTTTACCTTTTGTTTAGTAGAGATTGGTAATTCCAGGGCTGAAATTATCAAAATGATTCTAGTGAAGGTGTATGGAGTTTTAAAAACAGTGGTGCACTTCCTGTATTACCACATGACATCACAAGGTGGAACAAAGTGTTTTCCGTTTGAGAGAAGAACTTGGCTTAAATATGCAGGGTTGTGTGTTGTGTGTGAATGAAACAAAACACAACTTCAGGTATGTTTTTGATGAGGAAACAACATTATAACATGGATAAGAAAATAGCGTAATATGGGCCCTTTAAGTCAGTTCATTCAAAAGGTCAAGACTTAGTAGATGCAGTTTGAGTTTGCTTAAGTCCAGTGGTGAGTTGTTCTACTTTTCTCAGGTGAACCTCAACGACCTTGCAAAGAAGCTGGGAGTTGGCAGTGGGAATTTGCGCTTTGCAGACGAAGCAGTCATGGTGGAAAAACTCAAGGTGAGAGCAAGATCAGAATACAGGACAAACAGGGTAAACTTACTCAGCGAATCCTACCAGTGTTATGTCTGAATGGCATGGCCTTGGCTCTCCATGCTGTAAAAAAGGACTTTTAATTTTTCATACTACAGAATGCCTTGTACTTGGCTGCTGTACACACATCTTTT
>JACM01071947.1:0-19514 GCA_000787095.1 Periophthalmodon schlosseri
CACCACAAAATTAAACACACAGATTTGAAGTGCGTTACCGGCGGCTGGTTTCCTTCAAACATTCTCACCGATCAGAAGTTAGAACTGGCTAAGATCCATTTCCAGAAGAGTGAAGATGCTGGTCAGAAATCATCCGATACTGCACCTGCTTCTGTTTTGAACGACTTGGAGCCTCTTTCACATTATTTATTTAAGAGACTTATATTTATCTATCGGGCTCTGGGACGGCTGCGGGGTGTTCAAGGACCTGCGGAAAATGACAAAAGCAGAGCAGATATTTACAGAGATTAAAGACGTGTGGGTTTTTCGTCTCGACTGGCACTTCCGTCTGATGTGCGCTGCAGCGTTTCAGAGGGAGGAGGACACATTTAGAATCACTCGAAGAATCGGCCTATTCAAATGTACGCCTTTTCTTAGACTGTCGTAATCAGTGGCTCTTTATTTGTTTAAAAAAGAGAGAGATTATTATTTAATACAATGTGTGTTTAATTTTAAAGCAGATCTTTTGTGCTTGTGTCTGCTCTATAGTTATAATCTACACCCGTGGAGCATTAAGTTATAATTTGCCCAATTTAAATCGCAATATCGATCTAAAACGACTTAATAAAAGAAACAAGTCCACTGACTGATGAAGAAAATAAAATTGGAGACACAGCACAGAGCAGTGGGCGTATCCGAGTGACGGGGAAATGGGTTTAATCGGTGAAATGGCGTCTTGAAAATAAGTGCTCAAACATGAATCAATCCAAATACAACTTCGAGAGGGAGAAGGAAACAACTACAACATGGTTAAAAGTTCAGAAAAGTCGATTTTGCAGAATAAGTCTACTTTAAATATGCACCATGCAACTTTTCTGCCACCTGTTTGTCTCATTGACGTCTTATTGCTTTGCCTGGAATGTTCCACGGTCTGGCATTAAACTTATGTATCCTGTATGTATTTGCACAGTTCTGACCTGTTGGGCCTGATGGCATCTCCTGAGACAGAGTTTTTATAAGATGAAGCTAACTCATGATTTTGTACATAACTAATGCTTTGTTGATGTCTGTGGTTCTATTGTACGTGTGTGATGTTGTGTGAGTATATGTGTGTTTGTGCGTATGTGTGCTGTTGTGTGTGTGTGTGTGTGTGTGTGTGTGTGTGTGTGACGTGTGTGAGTTTGTGTCTGTGCCTGTGTGTGTATATGTGTGTGTATGTGATGTGATGTTGTGTGTGTGTGATGTTTGTGTGTGTGTGTGTGATGTGTGTGCGTGTGTGTGTATGTGATGTTGTGTGTGTGTGTGTATGTGTGCGTGGTGTGTGTGCGTGTGTGCGTGTGATGGTGTGTCTGTGTGTGTGTGTGTCCGTGTGATGGTGTGTCTGTGTGTGTGTGTGTCTGTGTCTGTGTCTGGGTGGGTGTGTGTGTGTGTATGTGTGCGTGGTGTGTGTGCGTGTGTGCGTGTGATGGTGTGTCTGTGTGTGTGTGTCTGTGTCTGTGTCTGGGTGGGTGTGTGTGTGTGTATGTGTGCGTGGTGTGTGTGCGTGTGTGCGTGTGATGGTGTGTCTGTGTGTGTGTGTCTGTGTCTGTGTCTGGGTGGGTGTGTGTGTGTGTATGTGTGCGTGGTGTGTGTGCGTGTGTGCGTGTGATGGTGTGTCTGTGTGTGTGTGTCTGTGTCTGTGTCTGGGTGGGTGTGTGTGTGTGTATGTGTGCGTGGTGTGTGTGCGTGTGTGCGTGTGATGGTGTGTCTGTGTGTGTGTGTCTGTGTCTGTGTCTGGGTGGGTGTGTGTGTGTGTATGTGTGCGTGGTGTGTGTGCGTGTGTGCGTGTGATGGTGTGTCTGTGTGTGTGTGTCTGTGTCTGTGTCTGTGTGTTTGTGTGTATGTGTGTGTGTGTTGTGTTGTGTTTGGGTCAGAGAGTGGACCGTGTGAATTGTTCTTGTTGACTAAATGTAATTGCATTGTATCATTTATTTATGTAAATCAGGAGCTGCAGGTTTCGCTCTGATCTGGTGCTGAACACGTCTGTTTTTATGAGCTTAATGTCTCTGTACCGTCCCTTCAAATAAAGACAAAACTAACCTAATGTTGCAGTGCGGAACATTCCAGGCAAAGCCATAGTATCTCCATGGAGACAAGGAGGTGACTGACCCTCCACCACAAAAGTCACATAATGAACTTTTTTAGACTAAACACAACAACAACTAAAAAAGCAACTGTGTGTGTGTGTATTTGATACTCTGCACTGATTTTTGGAGGCTTCTGGGAAACTGTATCTTGTTTTTATCTGTGTTTAAATACTATACTAAATTAAATCTGAATCTGAACTACACTTGTTTTATGTTTAAAGAGCGGGTATTAAGCATTATTTTGGTTTTCTACCATGTTATAACGTTGTTCCCTCTTCAAAAACACGTCTGAAGAGGTTTTATATGTCATCCACGCGTGTTTGAACAATCTTGTGATCTCTGCTGGGCCCTATTCGAACCTTCCTTACGGTTAGCTGTAAGATTCTGTGCAAAGCTCCGCCCACAAGCCTACGCCGCCCACGCTCCCACGCGACAATTCTCCATAAATATACAAAAACATGATACAAACTGTGCACAGCAACTTGACAAACCTGACGCGACGTGCAGTAGTTTTATTAGCGGGACGCAGCTGATTGTGTTGTGACAACGCTCTGAAGGGGGAGTGACTTAGCGCAGAGAGCAAAGGGAGGGGAGAAAGTGAAAGTTATAAAATGTGTTAATATGTTGTTTTGGGCAAATACAGCATTTTCAAAACAATAAAAGGAAACATGGTGATCTAAATGTGTTATGTGTCAGCAGTTAATACCCCACAGAAGTAAAATACCCTTTAATTATTTTCCGTTATTATTTTCTTTCTGAACCAATACAATCCAGAATTTGACAAGTCCCGCCAACTCTTTTCCTCCTCTATTTAAAGAAGTTAGTCTGGATTCTCCCCTGAGTTCCAGTTGTCGGGGATTGATAGGTGGATTAACCAATCAAAACAACTGCAAATTTCATTCAGTGTCAGAAGCGGCTTACGCAAGAATGAGGAAATATATGAAGACACTGTTAATCAATGGAGAGTGGAGTTAAAAAGACGTAACGGCTTGTCGCAGCCTGATCTCGTCACATCTCAGAAGCTAAAACTGTAAAAATGTTCTTGCGTCCTTTGGCAAGACACTTAACCCAGTGCTGGTGCCCCCTGACCCTGCTCACTGTAATAAATTGTCAAAAAATGTGATACTTTTGCTAAGATCTTTTAAAACTCTTAAGTGATTTTGTAGCAGTTAAATTTAAAGTCGGGGGTCTGGTTTCCCCCCATTTTTGAACAAAAGAGTCATTTCCTGTACTCTGGGGTAAGTTAGATCAACTAATACATTTTTACAGTAGTTAATTTTTGTCTATTAGTTATAAATTCTACTTATAGGCTGCTTTTTTCCAGGAGTCAAAGGGGGGAGTAGCTATAATAAAACCACCTGTGGCAGAGTTGGGGCTAACCTGTATATTACACTTGTGTCCAAACCACATGTCAGTGGTGCCCAGTGGAGCCTCAGAACCTCTGCTCCGTCCTTGGCTCCGCCCCTGCTCCAGCACAGTGGCTCTATGAGCCGCAGCCTCTCGCTGGACTCTGGACAGAGCTCCAGATCTGTGTAGTTCAAAGCCTAAAACTTCTGTCCAGACTCCTGGCCTCACATTTTATGTTCAACAAAAATACCTCACTCTTCATGGATGTGATATTGGAGCTATTGAATCTACAGACGTATGAATTCATGAGCTGTTTGTGCTCGTAACTCTGTGAATAAGAGGTGGACTGACCCAAAATAAAGACTGACTAAAGGTGTAGTGGATGTAGATCGCTGTTTCAGATGCCCAACTGTTTCCAGAGTCTTTGATTTGGCGATTAATAATCAGGTAATAATCAGGTACATTGATATGTCACTGAGCCTGGCACATGAGCAGCAGGGGGCGCTCCTCCCATCACCATGCGCCCCTCCCATCGCCCTGCACCTCTCCATTCACCCTGCGCCCCTCCCATCACAGTGTGCCCCTCCCATCACAGTGTGCCCCTCCCATCACAGTATGCCCCTCCCATCACAGTATGCCCCTCCCATCACCCTGCGCCCCTCCCATCACCGTGCATCCTTAGCATTCGCCTGTATCGCCTACGCCACAGACCAGCTCTGACCACATCACGTCGCCTGGTATGAACGTGGTGCGTGTTGGTGGAGGTCAGAGGGGCAGATGGCGCAGATTGGCAGCCTCAGGGCAGCTGTGGCTCCAGTAGTGAATGAATAATGCACTGTGAAACGCTCCGGGTGTCATGAAAGGTGCGACATAAACCCAGTGCATTATCATCGTTCTAAAGTCAGAAGGACACGTCTTCCACACTTGAGTCATGTGCTGCAGAAAGACGTTTGTTTATTGATTGTCCCCAAACTTGAGGAAGCATTGATTTGCTACAGCTCCTGCTTTCAGAAACAGAGGGGCATTATCAGGACCACGTTAAAATCCACTCTTTTTTTCCCATCTTTTTCAACCTTAAATGACAAACACATTTCCGGCCTTAAAGCAACACTGCGTAACATTCTAGAGATGGCACGTCATCTGCATAATTCCAAATAAAAAGCCATACTTCGGAACTTTCACCATGGAGATCGATATGTTTTATTCCCTACCGTAGAATATTATAGCCAAAGAAACTGCACATCCTCCAAGCCAAGTAAGAGTCAGGTTTGTGGAGATGCAAGCTCGCTCTCAGTAAGCAATAAGAATATCCAAAACGAAAAAGAATGTTATTTTTCTGTTATCTTTTTCTTTTTTTTTTTTTTTTTGAGAAAGTTACACAGTGGGATTTAAATGGTATTTGCTTTAGGTAACGAGTGATAAGTCAGATCTGCGGAGAAGCGATCCCACTCACAAGCATAGATATATATAAATGGACATAGCTAACGCACCAGCCGCCGCGTTCCAAATAGGAAGTGATCATGGGCTGCGCTTCCGGCTCCATCGACTCTGGCTCCAAATTAGCAAATTACATTAAAAAACTGTGGCCCCTCTCTCTGTAACTGCTGTTGTCAGCCTCGTCATTTTGGTCGTCAAATGTTTGTATTAACCCACTCTGCGTGATCCTGATATTTTTATTTTGCCATTGTGTCCGTAAATCAAGATATGAACATTGACAACAGACAAATCAGGCGCCTTCTTCTCCCGAGGTCGCTCCCGCTAACGTTAGCAACAGGTTTGATTGACAGTGCTCCCTGCTAAACCAGCGGCGCGGGCGTGAAGGGGCGTTACCTTCAACAGCCTCACTCCGGATTGGCTCCTTGGTTGCTATGATACTCACGGTCGGAATTCCAAATATGGAACTCGGCTCCTCTATAACCGCTCCAGCCTCGATGAGCTTCATTTGACTGGAGCCGAACGCTACGGGTGACGTCACACTCCCTCAGTCCACTTCTTTTTACAGTCTGTATTTTCAAGGTATTGTTGAGCCATAAAAACACCTGTAATTGAATAAATGGAAGATCAATATATTTAATGCCATACTGTGGAACATTCAAAGCAAAGCGATAACATCTCCATGAAGACAAGCAAGTGGCAAACCTCGTGCGACAAAAGTTACACAGCGTACCTTTAAGCACGAGCCTATATGCAGCGTATTCAAAGTTTTGGAGTTTTCCGACAAACTTGAGAAAAAGTTTCAGTCGTTCACCTGTTCACAATAGAAATAATATAGTATCTGGTGTGTCGTTATAGTGTCAGAGTGATTTCTGTCCTATAGGCGACTCGGAAATAGAAGGCTCTCAATGTTGTGGCGAATGTAAAATCCTCCACTCAGGCTGACAGCGCTAAGTGCGCTCCACTTTGCAGTAATAAGAATGTACCGCTGCTTTCGTGCCTTAAAGCAAAACATTTTCTAGTTTCTGCTACAACACAAGCGAAATACCATCACTTTTTGTGTTTTCTGCCCATTTACTTTCTCGCTAAATGGCCCAAAACACTGTAAAAGGATGCTGGATTTTGTTTAGATAAAAGCGTTTGTTCAATATTATCACTGCGTTTTGTATTTCCTCTGGGTGTTTATTCCATTAACGGATTTCATTCTCCACCTATAGCCGTTATTCTGCTCCTGACATGTTTAAAGGATGGGTCAAATGCAGAGAACACATTTTTCTAGCATAAACATGGGTTGAGGTCCCATAATCAAACTTATTGTCCATATAATTTCCAACATAATTTAAAATGATTTATCAGTGTCTGTTTTTTTAATTAGTTGAAAATACAGTCAGCTTCAGTAGGCTCAGTGCACAGTAGCACGCTAGCTAGCTCACTGTGTCTCAAAACTACCAGCCACTTTTATTAAAATCGAAAACATAACATAAACAACCTATTAAAATTCAAATTAGTTCAAATAAAGACTACCCAATTATTTTTATATGTAGAATACTTTAGTTTGTGGCGCTGTTTTAACATTTTAAGCCTCAGAATTAGCATTAGCGTCACCACTGAGACACAAACATCACTCGTTCACAAACATCTCTCGTTCACAAACATTGTTCATTTTATTTATGTCGTTTTTAACATGTTGTCAGTGACATCCACCTGCAGCTCCCTGTCCACTGCCTTATCGTTAAATATTTATACATTTTAGCGTGAACTGGCAAAAACTTCATAGAGATACAGCTGGACAGGAAGTAGTGACGCTAACAGTGAGGTTGCTGGGTGCACAGAGCCAACAGGAGAATAACTAAACGTGTAATACTGTAAAAGTGACAAACAGAGTATAAAGATGTAGATTATTATAGCACTAAATGAAACCTAAATGTTAAGAGAGTTTTTCATGTCATATTTTTGAAGTGTTTTAAGTTCACAATTTTTAATTTAACCCAAAATTTCACCTTTGATTCTAAACATGGCCCTTTGTTTTGTGCCAGTGGAAAATATTGAAAGTCTGTCCTCTGCGTTTGACCTATATCCTTCAGTGCTGCCGGGTGACCTGTCAGGAGCAGTGCGGTTCCAGTGGGACCATAGACTGTTAGATAAATGGACGTAGCTAACCCGCTAGCCACGTTCTAAATAGGAATTGACTCTGGCTCTAATTCACCTGCTAAACCAGCGGTGCGGGCTTGAAGGGACGTTACCTTCGACGGCCCGGCTCCGGATTGGCTCTTTGGTCGCTATGATACTCGCGCTCGGAATTCCAAATATGGAACTCGGCTGCAAATTTTCCCCTATAACTGGAGCCGAGCCTCACACTCCCTTAGTCCACTTCTTTATACAGCCTATGAGTGGGACCCATCTGTAGATCTTGAGCTAGTCTTGGTCCCGACCACCTTAGCTGAAGGATTTTACCTAATGCGCATGTTTTTGGTTGATGATGGAAGCCGGAGCG
Organism: Periophthalmodon schlosseri; assembly: GCA_000787095.1. NCBI lineage: Eukaryota > Metazoa > Chordata > Actinopteri > Gobiiformes > Gobiidae > Periophthalmodon > Periophthalmodon schlosseri. Next base: position 7,381 of record JACM01071947.1, read on the forward strand.
CTCAGAGGAAACCCACCCAGACCCCAGAAGAACGTCCAAACTCCACACGGAAAAGCCTCATTAACTAGGAGACGAACCTGGGAGCCTCCTGTTGTGAGGCTAACCACTGTGCCACCTAGCATTTGTATGTCTTTCCATTAGGTTAAAAATACTGTGCCAGATTTTCTTCTTGTTCTTCTTTTAGTTTACCCACATCAGTCAGTCCCAGCTGGTGATTTGCCATTTCCAGCCCTCATAACATTAATTTGACAAACTCCAAAGCAAATAGCATCTCATTCTCTTCCCTCGTTCATTGTTTTGGTTGTGGCCAGAGAAAATATCAGGCCTAAACGCAGACAGATGTTTTGAATGTCAGAAGCTCCGGTCTATCAAAACTTCAGGCTGCACTTGTCCTGGTTTAGTCATGGTTTGAACCCGGTGAACAGCGTTGCCAGATTTTCAGAGAGCAAAAAAGCGATCAAGCCTTTGGGGAAAAAAACAAAGCAAGAGTTCCACAAAAATAAGTCCTAAAATGAGGAACTAGTAAAAACGTTTTGTCAGTCCTGAACGAGCACTCACATTTAGCGTTACATAATTCGCATAATTAACATATTTCAAATGTTAACTGGTTGTATTTCCATCATTACTGAGTCTATTAGCATGAAACAGCGCTGAAAAATTCACTTTGTACCCTTGTTTGAAAGACTGACATTTTTTAATTAGCTCTTTTTTCAGCCTATTTAAAGGACATATTATGCAAAATTGACTTTTCTGAGCTTTTGACCATGTTATAACATTGTTCCCTCATCAAAAAAAACACATGTTTTCAGCTTCCTTCACATTGGTTTTAGTAATCTCTGTCCTTTGCATCTGAACCTCAGACAATATGCAGTTTGAATTTGTCCAGTATTGTTGCATTATGGGTAGAAAATCTGAGAATTCAAAGCAAATCACAATAATTAGAACTGTGTGGTTACACTGACATGTCTGGGCATGTTCATTATTAGCTAAGATTTGGTTTTCCTACATGGTAATTCTTTTTGCTACCAGTAGATGGAGATGTCTGTGTAGGTAGGTAAAAAAAATTCGATTCTGTCAACTGGACAAAAGTTTTAGATGTTTTGATTTAGGTCTGAGGATGGCGTTAACAAATAGGTGTTTTTAGTTTCCGTGCAGTTAGCTCCTCCCTTCAGATAGATATAAGTCAGCGTCCACCCATAGTTTTTAGTTCCGTGCAGGTAGCTCCTCCCTTCAGATAGATATAAGTCAGCGTCCACCCATAATCTGACCAGAACTGAAGAAGCGTCTTGGATGAGCAGCCAAACGTCGTCACTCGAAAACTTTTGTCCAGTTGACAGAATCGAATTTTTCTTTTGCTACAGTAGATGGAGCCCTACCCGGAGTTTCAGTGTCGGGAAGCTGAAAAATGTCTGGTTTGATATTCGGTCATTATTTTAAGTTCTAAAACATGAGATGCCAAAGCAAAGGTGCTCAAGAGCATGTTTAAAGGCCAACAATACAAACTGCTGGGTTTCAGATGACATCACAACATACTATAGGCCAATACTGATTAATCCAGATGGGGGGGTTCAGCTTAAATGAATGCAGTTAAAACGAAAATTTCTGAGTTATAAGGATTTGTCGCTAATAGAAATGGCCAGGTTCAACGTTTGTGAATTTACTCGCCCCCATGTGGGATTATGACATCACATTCTAGAAACTGAAAACTACCCATAATGCATACTGCGTGTCCTTCAACCATTTTATTACAGATATTCAAATCTTGCATATACTGTATCCGACAATAGTGATTGCGTTCATTTTTTTTCCATACACCTCCTGCCTCTGTCTCCAGCTCCCATCCTCCCGCTCTGCTTTGATGCTCTGATATTAAATAGAGCTCTACTTTCTCTCCGGTTTGTTTATCCGTCTGTCTGTAACGCGCTGTAAACAACGGACTACAGACTGAGGCGTCCCGGTCCGCTGCGCGCCGCTTTCAAGTGCTGCTGTGTAAATGAGCTAGCGTCACAGACCTGCTAACGCGCTAACCCCAGTCCTACTTCCGCGCTCTTAATTCTCTGTAATGAGGATGCGTTGCCGTGTTGTGTTCAAGAACGTGAGGAGTGGGGGATATTCAAGCGTTACAGATGGAATGGTGGAATGTGGTATAAAACTAGTACTCGTAAATGTCTCACTACCAAAGTTACTACATATATTTATAATTTATATACGTACTTTATACGTCTGTATGTAAGAAAGTAGCCACTGTACAATGACTGTTTGTGACAGGAAGGGCATCTGGTGCAGCTGTGTTCTTCGCAGTGTTCCTTTTGTATGAATTTTATATTTTGTCCTAGTTTTTATCAACATGATTTTTTGGAAGATAAAAACTAAGAAACTAATTAAATGAATGTAAAGGTGCAGTATGTAACTTTTCTGGTGGAGGGTTCACCGCCTGCTTGTATCCATGGAGATGCCACTACCTTGCCTGTAATGTTCCATAGCGTGGCATTAAACATATCTATCTTGCTATTTATTCAAAGTGTTGTATTTGCGCTTACTCTGAGCGGGGTCACCTCACCACAGATCCGACATGTAACAGGCGCAAGCTGCTAGTCTCTGAGGTAGATCAGTCCAAAGATAATGTTTAACATTCAAAGCAAAGCAATGACATTTCTCTGGAGACCAGCAGGTGGCGGAACCCCTCACTAGAAAGGTTACATAGTTCAACTTTAATGAAGACTAAAGCTAGATTTATTTATTCATTCTGTTTCATACATAACTGTATAAAGAAGTGGACTAAGAGAGTGTGATGTCACCCACAGCGTCCGGCTCCCGTCAAATGAAGCTCGAGGCCGGCGGTTATAGGGGCTAATGTGGAGCCAGGTTCTATATTTGGAATTCCGAGTGCGAGCATCATAACAACCAAAGAGCCAATCTGGAGCCTGCACCACTGGTTTAGCAGGGAGCAGGCGCTTAGCAACGCTGTCAATCAAACCTGTTGCTAACGCTAACAGGAGTGACCTTGGGGAAGGAAAGTTCCTGAATTGTCTGTTATTAATGTTCATATCTTGATATACGGACACAATAGCGAAATAGAAATACCACGATCATGTAGAGCGGGTTAATATGAACATTAGTCTGACAGCGGCAGTTACAGAAAGAGGGGTAACAGTTTTTCAATAGAAAGTGAACTGGAGCCAGAGTCGACCGAGCCGGAAGCCCACCCATGCAGGCAAGAGACGTTTTGTTTTTTTTAAAATTATTGATAACAATGGATTTTGTCAAGAAATATCCAAAGGTAAATTCACAAATAATTTCTCTGAGTGACTAAACCCTAATAATCACTATATTACACCAAAAATCTGCATCTCAACAGTGAAGTATAGATGTTAGCCAAAGAAAATGGTCAGAGAGGGGAGGTAAAGAGGCAGTTTTTGTTAGTAAAGACAAGTTATCTTTGAACAGGAATGGGGGCCTTAGACATCATCTGTCTTCTATTTATAACTCCATCCTCAGACCTGAATCAAAACAAGAAAAACAATAGTACTAGCCAGTATGCTAATGTGAGAGCAGCCATTAGGGGCCTGAACCATTATGTGAAAAATATGACTTAAGCACAGATCACATTCAATAGACCAGGCCAACAAACAGACTGTAACAACTGACGACTGTAAACAAACACTGTGTTAGCTCCTCCCTTCAGATACATATAAGGCAGTGTCCACCAGTGATCTGACCAGAACTGAACAAGTGACTCAAAAACGTTTTGTCCAGTTGACAGAATTGAATTTTTCTTTTACTATGGATCGTATCTGGACGACTGATTACACAGACAAGCATCTCCACAGCGTTCATTTTAGCTGCTCCCATCTGTATTAAATATTATTGGCCTATAGAATGTTGTGAGTTCATCTGAAACCCAGCAATAAAAGTGAAATATTCCAATTGACTAAAATGGTTTATCGAATCCACTTTGTTTCTGGGGCAGTTTCCAAAGTGCTCCTCATCCTATCACATATTAATTGTGTAACTGACTTAACTAGTTAAGTTAAGATAACAATGTTTCTAATAAAAAAAAAATCTTGTACAAAAATAAAAGACAAAGCGCTGGTGTTTTGAACAGAATGAGAATAAAAATCATCTTGGGGGCCCGCAGTACATATTGTCTTATGAACAATGCATATTATTTTGTGAGGGGCCTCTCCCTGCACTGGGCCCCGGGTAAACAGTCCCCTTTACCCCCCCGGTCCGACGCCCCCAGCTACAGAATTAAAGGTCCTGCACGCAAATGTATTCCCTTGTATTTGAGTGCTGTATGTCTTGCCCCGGTACAGATACATGTCTGCATCTAATTATGAAGCATTTTACTGTCCAATAATCAGGAAGTGCACGTTAGCGTGCTAGTTGTTCTTAGCTTTATCGTCACAGCAAAACTGCTCTGGTCTCTGAGAGTTGTGAAAGGTGCTTATAAACTCATCGTGGCGAATAATTAGGATGTTCGGAATGCATCAGGTCAGTGAGGATTAACTCTGGACGACTGCAAACCATTTAAATTGAACTAGTCCAGTTTTTCATGTTTTTAAAATCAGTTTAATCTACGAATTGCTCCTTTATTGTATTCATGTTTTAATACAGTACTTTTACTCTATTTTTTAATTTCATTTTAGTCTTTATTTCAGACACAAATATTATTCGGTCCATAGTTATAGCAATATTAAACACTTCCCCCTGTTTTGTTTTGGGTTATTTATTCCATTTCATTTGTTTGGCACATTTTCAGCCACTTGCAAATCCACTCACATGCACAAAAAGGACACAAAAACACAACTCAACTCACAAAATAAATGATCATAATTTCACTAAATGTTTTCAAGCGGTTACCCGAAACCATTGTCGTCATGGAAACCTTTTGTACCGAAGCGTGAATAGAAGCGTGATCAGATATTACAGTTTTGTGTTCGTGTCCATAACCGAAATTATCAGCGTGATTCATAATGTGACAATATTGACGGTGCTCAGCTGTAGTCGCATGACCTCGCCATTTAAACCGGTCAGAACGGGTCACTTTGGTTACAGTGGTCCTTTCAGATGCCTGTTCGTAATGGTCTTGAGTGTATTTTTGGTGTTTTCAGTACAGCCTCCACATCGATCTCTGGGTTTATGTGTCACTGATTACTGCCTAAACTATTTTCAACGCGCTTTAGAAACCATAGTGTTGTTTACATTATGTTTCTGCGTTTGCATAATATTGATTTTTATTTATTTTATGTATTAGTTTTGAGGTCCTTAAAGCTACCATCCGTATTTAGACAGACCGACCCGCCCCTGTTGTGTTCTGTGTTACTTCTGTGTGACTGTGTGCCAGGTTTGTTCTGACAGAAGAAGACCAGGTGAAGAATGGGAGGAGGGTCCAGGTGAGGGGAGGGGGGAGGTCCCAGGGGAGGGGCCAGGTGAGGGGAGGGGGGAACAGGTTTCACATCTGCTATCTACTGGTAAAAAAATCAAATAAACTTACAGATGATAGTTTTAAAACCAAATTGTCAATCACATCTGTCAACTACTCGTAAAAAAAAACAAAAAAAACCCCAAATAAACTTAGGGATGGTAGCTTTAAGGGGTGGCATTTGGTCTCAGAGTAAGTAATGGCACTGCTAGCTCGTTGGTAGCCCGGCGAGTGAGTCCCTCATACTTTCTGTTGAATGAAGTCTGGAAGCGGACCATAAAGCACATCCGCTAACTGAATACGTGTAAGAAAAATACATATTCCGAATACTAATTTTGAGTAACTGTAACTGTGAGTAACTTAATTTCATTTGCTGTTTTTCAAAACACAGTTACTTAAAATCAAGGGAATATATTTTGGTACTTGATCACAAAATGTAGGGTTCAAATTGCCCTGAATTCTTGAGAAAAATATAAAACACTGTTGAGGCATGTGTGATTTTTGCTTCTACAATTAGTGACAGGAATTACAGAACAAACGGTGAAACTGTTAAGACAAGAGAACCTTTATTTGTTGTATGTTGCAACCATAGACTGTAGCCTATATATAAATGGACATAGCTAACCTGTTAGCTGCTGTGTTCGTCATTTTGGTCTTAAACTGTTCGTATTAACCCGCTCTACATGGTCCTGGTATTTTTATATTTTATGTAAATCAAGATATGAACATTAAAAACAGACAAATCAGGCGTCTGCTTTCCTCGCGGTTGCTCCCGCTAGCGTTAGCAACAGGTTTGATTGACAGTGTTGCTAAGCGGCCGTGTTAAACCTGCAGCGCGAGGCGGAAGGGGTGTTACATTCAACAGCCTCGCTCCGGATTGGCTCTTTGGTTGCTATGATACCCGCGGTCGTAATTCCAAATATGGAACTCGGCTCCACATTCGCCCCATAACTGCTCTGGCCTCGATGAGCTTCATTTGACAGTTTAAGAGCAGCAAGAGAATAGACAGCACTCAATACAAAACACTGCAAGTTTAATAAATAAAATAAAACACAGGACGCAACAGTATTTTGTACAGTATGTGGCTCTGACTGTGACTAAATACATTTTCAAAGCATTCTTCCCATTACTAGCCGCTAATTTGTAGCATGTGTGTCTCAAACGCGGAGGACGCCTCTTCTGCCTCTTTGTATTATTTTAACTTAGCTTTCCAGAGGTCAGCGCGTCGCTCGTTGGCTCTGTTTTTCAGTCCTCTGTGGTATTTTTCCTATGTTACTGCTGTCTGGCTGCGTATCAACCTGGACCTCATAGAACAAGAACCCAGAACCTGACTCCTCACTCACTCCACCGTGGACCACGTGTTTTGCTGATTGCTTAATTCCTCTACAGCTCCATCCAGAAACATAACCAACGATAAATTGATGGTGTAATTACAGTGACAGGCCCGTTCTCACACTAATACACAGAAGGACCCTCGTTGTAAACATCAGCTGTTTTAAAGCCATTGTGCTGATGTGCAGGTCTTCGCTGGAGCGTCGCAGGATCTGTCAAACAGCAGAGTTTAATATGTGGAGAGTGACGGAGGGATGGCGCCTCCTGTGTCCGTGTCAGGGAAAGACAAATAACTGTTTTGTATTACTTTTTGTTCTGTCACTTCAACTTTCAAATGCAACAAAAAGTGCTACCAGTCAAAAGTTTGGACACAACATCTCTGTTTTTTTGTCTTTATTTTTACTACTTTTTGCATTTTATACTCATACAGAAGACATGGAATATATGAAGCAAGATCTGGAATTATGTAGTTAAGAAAAAAAGTTAAATAACTTTTCGACAAAGCAAAGGGTGGACACTTTGAGGATTTAAATACAACATATAAACACATATTTAGTAGTTATTTCACTTTTTTTCTTTGCTACATAATTCCATATATCTTACTTCATATATTTGATGTTTTCTGTTAAAAAAACATGAATGAGAAGGTGTGTCCAACTCTTGACTGGTAGTGTGTGTGTCACAGCCATTAATGAAGACAGTGGCTCAGTGGGTAGAGCGCTCATGCCCCAACCAGAAGGTCACAGGTTGGAGGAGGTCTAGTATGAATTTGGTGTGCGTCTGACCGTTGGCGGTGGTTAGAGGGGCCGATGACGCAAATTAGCAGCCTCACTTCCGTCAGTCTGCCCCAGGACAGCTGTGACTACAACCACCAACGAGCATGGAGTGAATGAAGTGTGAGCCGTTATTATTATTCCAAGATTAGTTTAGTATATCTCATTTATAAGTGATGGTAAGTGTATCTGGATGAACAGAACTTTGGAGTTGAGTGCGTTATGCCTTAGTAGAGGTCTGCATTTCTTTATTATTGTGCATTTACTTTGATAAAAAAACCCAAAAAAAAACAAAAAAACAACTGCATTACAATGTTCCAATATTAAAAGTCTCGGAAAATAACCGATAAAGAAATTGTTATAATACTCCCTACCTCTGAAGCATAAGCAGACTGGGCTGCTCACAGAAGTGCACTGCCTGGCCAAAAAAAAAGTCGCCACCAAAAAAGAAGGTCACACACTCTAATATTTCGTTGGACGCCTTTAGCTTTGATCACGGCATTCGCTGTGGCATTGTTTCGATGAGCTTCTGCAATGTCACAAGATTTATTTCCATCCAGTGTTGTGTTAATTTTCCACCAAGATCTTGCATTGATGATGGTAGAGTCTGACGCTGCTCAAAGCCTTCTCCAGCACATCCCAAAGATTCTCAATGGGGTTAAGGTCTGGCCAATCCATGTGTGAAAATGACGTCTCATGCTCCTGAACCACTCTTTCACAATCTGAGCCCGATGAATCCTGGCACTGTCATCTTGGAATATGCCCGTATCATCAGGGAAGAACAAATCCACTGATGGAATAACCTGGTCATTCAGTATATTCAGGTGGTCAGCTGACCTCATTCTTTGAGCACAGACTGTTGCTGAACCTGCAGTAATTATCCAATAGGAGGCTCGCACCTCTTTGCTTAGTTAAATCCAGGTGGCGACTTTTTTTTTTGGCCAGGCAGTGTATTTCTTCCTGGTACTTTCCCCATGAAATCTTTGACAAGCCATTTTTAGAGAATATTAGACAGGAACGCTGGTTTGATTTACGGACAAAATGGCCAACTAAAAACTCCAGGATCATGTAGAGCGGGTTAATATGAACATTTTAAGACCAAAATGACGAGACTGACAGCAGCAGTTGCAGAGAAAGGGACGTCAGTTTTCCAATAGATAGTGAATTGGAGCCAGAGTCGATAGAACCTGAACCAGAACACGGCGGCGAACAGGTTTGCTATGTCCATTTATTCCCATGTGTTAGAGCAAAATGTGCCTTGCCCCAGTACAGATATGTTGTATAAGCAGCTCTTGAGGTCAAAATCAGTTTCCTCCGTGTGTTTTATTGTACGATAATTAGGAAGTGCGTTGTAAGCATGCTAGTTGTTAGCTTTACAATGGCGGCAAAACCCCATTATGGTGAAAAATGCTCATTGCAGTGAATAATTATGATGCCTGGAAGGCACAAGGTAAGTGAGGAATAACTTTGGACCACTGCAAACTGTTTAAAATGAGCTAATTCTGTTTTTCACGTTTGTAAAAATCCGGTACAGCGCCTTTAAATTCTCCCCCAGAAAATCCACGTTTAACATAGTAGTTTTGTCTCCGCGTGCGGTGGGACTGTACTGAGCTCACTGTAATTCACCTTTTATTACAACAAAACACCGCTGTGCTATCAAAGCTTTTTCAGCACAAAACAAAAGCTCTTCTTCCTGGATTTTTCCAAGTTATTCCCACATACCGGGAAGAGGAGGAGGAGGCCAGCTGGCACCGGGACCGGCATCTCCGCGCTGAATTGCGAGGTGATTACGGCGGCATTTGCGTTTTGGATTCGCGCGGTTGTCGGTCGTGATTTACAGCGAAGATCGGGCAGAGACTTACTGGCCCCCGCTGATTCCCATGCACTGTTACCTCAGCCCCCTCCTCGCTCCAAACAAGCCTCCACAGGGCTGCAAATAAAGAGATGGGAGCCGGGGATAATAGCAGCGCCGCGGGGCTATAAAAACTGCCAAGCTCTTGTGCATGAAGAGAAGAGACCTACACGAGAGAGAGCGCTTTGAGATTTGTGGAGTGCGGGCTCGGACTGGTGAATGATGAGAACTGTCAGTGAGGCTGTTTTCTGCACCTTGTCAGTAGTAATGGGGCAATAGTGGCACAGTGGTTGTGTTTGCCCATCAGTCTAAAGGTCGATGGTTTGAGTCCCACTTCGACAAGTTTATACATGTTTGGTTTTCGTGCTTTTCAGAGGGATATTACATTAAGTGACACCCATTTCCTAGTGGCCAATCCTAACCTTAAAGTGCTATATTACGCAAAATTGACTTTTGTGAGCTTTACACCTTGTTATAATGTTGTTACTTCATCAAAAACATACCTGAAGTTCTGTTTTGTTTTATTCGCACATGTTTGAGCAACCCTTTATTATTTCTTTGTCTACATCTCCAAAGCTCAAAATGCTCTGTTCCACCTTGTGATGTCATGAAGCGGTGGTTTTCAAGTTAACATCTTCCTTTTACCTTTAGTTCAGTAGAGATTGGCGATTCCAGGGCTGAAATCATCCAAATGATTCTAGTGAAAGTGTATGGAGTTTAAAAACACAGTGGAGCACTTCCTGTGTTACCACATGACATCACAAGGTGGAACAGAGTGTTTTCTGTTTGAGAGAAGAACTCAGCCTAAATCTGCAGGGTTTGTGTGTTAAACATGTGTGAATGAAACAAAACACAACTCCAGGTCTGTTTGTGACGAGGAAACAACATTATGACGTAGATCAGAAAACGGCGTAATATGGGCCCTTTAAGCAAAGTCACTACTTCAAACAGTTTGCAGTGGTCCAAAGTTATTCCTTACTTTCCTAACACATCCCCTTCATCCACCGTGATGAGTTTATAATCACGTTTCACAGCCTCCAGAAGCCAAGAGCGGAGTTTTGCCATCATGGTAATGCTAACAACAACTAGCATGATAGCAGCGCACTTCCTGATTCTCGGACGCTTTATAGTTAGATGCAGACAGCACACAGCGGTCTCATTTCTACCAAAAGAGCTGCTGCTGTTTATAATCTGTATCTGTACTGGGGCAAGTATAGTGATATAGTAATAGTAAATAATAAAGCTATCTTTATTTATAGAGCACTTTTAAAAACAGGGCTGCACACTAACCATAGAACAATCAAACAAAAAGCATAAAAGTAGTACACAGGAAGCAAGCTTAGAAAAAGAGATAATGAAGCAGAGAGAGGTCATAGTAAAAGAGAAATCTAAAATTCTGTCAACTGGACAGGTCTGGTCAGATCACTCCTGGACACTGCCTTATATCTGTCTGAAGGGAGGAGCTAACTACACTGAAACTAAAAACACCTATTGTTTACAGTTTCTGTTTGTAGACGAGGTCTATTGAGCTACACTAAGTGTGCACTGTGCCTGAGACATACTTAGCATAATCATACAAGCCACTAATGAGTGATTTCACACACGTTAGCATCCTGGCTAGCCCTATTGTTTTCTTTGTTCAGATTTAGGTCTGAGGATGGGGTTGTAGATAGGGGATAGATGATGTCTAAGGCCCCCAATCCGGTTCAAGGAAGGATTGTCTTTCCTAACAAACCATTTCAATAATATATAAGGCAGTGTCCAGCAGTAATCTGACCAGAACTGAAGAAGCAGCTTGGATGAGCAGCCAAACGTCTTCACTTCTACAACTTTTTGTCCAGCTGACAGATTTTTTCTTTTTCTTTTACTATGGCTCAGACCTGGACGACTGCGGGATTACACAGATATCAGAGAAAGGTCAATTAAACATAATTAAATAATGAATTATTAATAATTAAAATAGGACTGTGACAAATAGTTACACTTGAGTTAAATTACCACACGACACATTGTTAATTTAAATATACTTTATTTGCTAAAACGTTTCAGTTAAATCCATACATCCTCATATTTACCTGGTTCACCACATGGTCCACTCCGGACAAAGAGGAGGCGTGCCCAATGTCGGCCATTTTTGTAGTCTTTGGTTGAGATCATGGGTCAGAAGTGGAGGGATCATCTGTTTGGAGTCATTTGTTTTTTCTATGTATTTCTGTATCCTGTATTTATAGCTTTATCTTAAACACAGTAGTTAAGGGACTTGAACCATATATGTACTTGCCTGCTAATGTTAAACACCTACTTACCTGTACGAAAAATGGACTTAGATAGTGGGCGGGGTTACTTCCTGAGTGAGTATAAAAGCTGCCTGTTTGAGTTCATTAGGGGGACTTGTGTTCAGTTGTGTGGTTCTTATGCCAGATTTAACTTAAGTTTTCAGTTTAGTTGTGTGAACCATTTATGTTGTCTTCTTGAGTTATTTTTTTAATAAATTCCATCTGATAAAAGACAATTTTTATGTAAGTCTGCCTCCTGGTTTGACCACATCGGGCCAACTCCCCCACAAGGATCAAACAATTTCTAAAACCAAACCCAAAACCCAAACCTAAACCTAAACTGAACTGAACTGAACTGAACTGAACTGAACTGAAATGAAATGAAATGAAACGAAATGAAACGAAATGAAACGAAATGAAACTAAATAAAACAAAACAAAACTTGAACTGAAATTTAATTTAATTTAATTTAATTT
>KN486073.1:0-14032 GCA_000787095.1 Periophthalmodon schlosseri
TTATTATTTTATTTTATTATTATTTTTACGCAAAATTTTCTTCTTTCATAAAATAGCGTGCAGAACTCAAATGGCAAAAGAAACAAAGAAAATAAATAGATAAAAGTAAAATAAAAAGAATGCAAATCTGCCCATTCTATAAGCTTACATAACCTCCTAACATCCATGTTTTTCACAATGTCACTTATATACTGGCACACATATGTAAATGTAAACGTATGTGTGCTGCATACACTTATATGTATGAAGCCTGAGTGTGTAAATGTGTGTGTGTGTGTGTGTGTGTGTCTATGTGGCCTTATGTAATGTTGACCATTGTGAAAAATGGAACTGAACTGACGTATTCCCTTTTAGAACCTCACCCACACTTGCCAACTTTTTTCCCCACAAACTGCCACTTAACTGATGTAAAACTATTATAACTACGATGAAGATTTACCACAGCTCTTGACCTTAATCAGCCCCGCCCACTTTTGCCGTGAACGCACAAAAAAACGGACTTCCTTTGTGGTGGCGCTTCCGGTTAAGTGGGAATCCCGTTCATTTCGATGGGGAATTTGGGAAAAGTTTTGCCGCTAAAATATGATATAAAGTAGGTTAATTAGGTTCAGTAAAAACAAGTAAGTCGAGGGATGTGGGCGGGGATAGGGGGTAAGTGAAAAGAGACGTAACAGCCTCGTTGTCCGGCTTTCTGAGCAAATTCAGGGCAATACGGGATTACTCAAACATGCATGAATCCTTCAAAATACAACTCTGAGTAAACGTACGCTGAAAAAACATGGTTTAAACCTCATAAAAGTTGATTTGCGTAATATGTTCCCTTAAGAGATGGTTAATTTGGATTTTAAGCTGCCTAAAGACAAGGCCTGGATCATTATCAGATTAGCAGGCACAGTTAGAGATAGACGCACATTTGTACTTCGATTGATTCTTCAGGGCAAGTTTGTGTTCGTTGTACTGTACAAGGAAGTCGGAACAATCCCACAACCTCCACCGAGACCCACTGTGTTTGCTCTTAGGCTGATGTGTATTTACTTACCACGCCACCCACTTCACAACGGCACAAATGTTTTGAAATCTATACAGATAAGTTACATTTCAGGCGTTCTGTCTCTCGCGTACCATGCTTTGAAATCCGGGGGTTTTCAGTTCTATATTTTTGAACCATAGACTGTACGAAGAAGTGGACTAAGGGAGCGTGACGTCGCCCACAGCGTTCGGCTCCAGTCAAACGAAGCTCGTCGAGGCCGGAGCAGCTACAGGGGCGAATTTAGAGCCGAGTTCCATATTTGGAATTCTGACCGTGAGTATCATAGCAACCAAAGAGCCAATCCGGAGCGAGGCCGTTGAAGGTAACGCCCCTTCCCGGCCGCACTTCTGGTTTGGCAGGGAGCGGGCACTTAGCAACGCTGTCAATCAAACCTGTTGCTAACGTTAGAGGGAGCGACCTCGGGGAAAGAACGCAGCTGATTTGTCTGTTATTAATGTTCAGATGTTGATTTATGGACACAATAGCAAAATAAAAGCACCAGGATCACGTAGAGCGGGTTTATGTTCAGGTGTTGATTTATGGACACAATAGCAAAATAAAAGCACCAGGATCACGTAGAGCGGGTTAATACGAACATTTTAAGACCAAAATGATGAAGCTCACTGCAGCAGTTACAGAGAGAGAGAAGCGACGATCACTTCTTATTTCAAACGCGGCGGCTAGCAAGTTAGCTACGTCCATTTATATATACAGTCTATGTTTACAGTCTGTAACGGGAAGCCAGCGGACCCATTTTAAGCCATTTTAGATCAATATTGCTGTTTACACGGAACAAAATGTAAAACAGTGTTCCCCGTATCGTTAAATACTAAGTACCACAAAAAAAAAGCCTAAAATGTGTCTTTAAAAACAGAAAGAGGTGTGCTGTTTAGTGAAAAAGGCATTTCCTCTCGTTTTCTCTCTGGCCCCGTGTCCACTTTCTCTGAGTAATAGTATTCCATTGCGGTGCGCTGGTTGCAAAATTGGCTGTACATGAAATCACAAAAACTATTCTGCGGTATTATTGAGGAAACAAAAGAGATGCGGCATTAGCATATGCATGAGGCCCGAGTGACATTCATTCACGACGCCGTTCACATGACTCCTGCAGCATCATTGTTTCTTGGCAACACTTTGATGGGAAAAACATCAGAAAAGCAGCTGCAAATGTGAACATTAGTAAACCAAAGTGAAAGCGTAAGAAGAAAACTACTGTCTAAAATGTCCTACGATATAATGAGCGCTGTAAAGTCTATGTTTCTCTATTTTATATTTCAGACGTGGGCTGTTTTGGGTCATAGCGCAGTCTTTGGACATAAAGGTGTACTATGCAACTTTTCCGGTCTCCATGGAGGTGTCAGTGCTCTGCCGGGAAGGTTCCATACTATGGCATTAAACTGATCAGTCTTGCAGTTATTCAGTTTCAGGTGTTTTTATTGCTCAAAGATCTTGTGAAAAACATTGCATTGTTACTGTGGCTTGGCTTGCCTCTCCCACAGATCTGACCCGTAACATGTCCTGGTTACTAGGGATGCGCCGATTCAGCTTTTTCGCTTCCGATACCAATTCACTATGGCTTTGAGTACGCCCGATATCAGCCGATACCGGTGTAAGACCGAAAACGGCATCTATTTCCTTTAAACAAAAATAACTTAAGACAAATCCGAATGTGTTATGTGGCTGTTTTTTATCTTTCAAGTAATTACGGAACAACTTTGAGTGAAATTAACACTACGCTGGAGAGGCGCCGACCTGCTACAAACACACACTACTGCCGCTCATGAGGTATATGTACTACTGCTGACTTCATTTAGCTGCTTGTATTTATATAAATGGCCAGTGGATCTGAATAATATTTATGACATGCAGTGTGATCCTAATTTCACTCTAACCTGTAATAGTTTTGTAATTTTATTAATGCGTTTGTCGTTACAGGTTTTGACTCTGCGGGACTTTCGACTGACCAAACATAAGGCCCATTGTCCCAGTGTGCAGCGGACAGAGCTCGTCCAGAGTCTCTGAGGAGGAGGTGGTCCTGCAGAAGACCTGTGTGGCCTCTACGGTTCCATCGAGGCCCATGCTGTGCGCTGCTGTCCCTTATGTGCCCTAATAGTGCAGTGTGTGCGTAAAGTTTAGGTTTAACTTCTAATTTCTTGCGGAAGTTAAAAATATTTCATTTAAATGTAGAGTAGAGGAAGTTTCTTTTAGTCTTAGCTGAAGAACACCTAAACGGTTTTATCACTGAGGAAGTGGACCATGGTAATGTTCCAGTTACAGAAAATAGATTTGTTCTTCACATTTGAAGCGTGTGACAAGAAGCAGAATGTTTAAAGACCAAAATACAATTTGTCCATAATGACCACGAGATAATTTGTGTTTTATTGATGTTTCTGTCCATACTGACTTTGGATTCACTGTGACATGTGACAGTTATTTGTCTCTTTTGATCATAACTAATGCATTTACATGGACTAAAGAATCAGTAAAAAGGAACTCAGTCTGAGAGTTTATTGACATACAACTGTTTTTTTGTACCAACTTTATAATGTGCGTAAAGGGTTTAATGTTTGACTATTCACATTATTGACAAAGTATTTCCAGACGTTGCTTCTGATTGTGTAACAAACCATCTTTACTCAGACAGATCTTTCTTTATAAACTCACCTAATGCACCTTTATCATGTATGTTTTCCCTTGTCAATATCAAAATCCTACTTTAAGAATTCAAATTATTTTGTTGAAACTTTAAGATCATTTAGGCTGTTTTATTACAAGAACATTGTCAAATTGGTTATATTTATAGAAGTTACACTAGTTTTCATTTTTGTGTTTTTACTCATGAGATTTGGATGAGATTTATTATAATATCTTGGGCTCATGGTCCGACTATTTAATCACTAGAGCGTAATCTTTTTAATCGATCCATGTGCGTAATATGCGTGGTGCGTGTGGTTAGCGTTAGCATTAGCGTTACCGTTAGCATTAGCGTTAGCAGAGTGTCTCGGTTGCTGGGTGACGGGAGCGGGTGGCTACACGGAGGAGCAGCCTTCGTCGGCCTGGGATGCTCCACAGTATGACATTTAACGCATCTACAGTATCTCCATGGAGACAACCAAGTGACAGGACCAGGCTGTGTTTCATGTCAGATCTGTGGAGAGGAGTAAGAATACATTACACGTATGGTAAACATTAAAAGGACACTACGTTGTAAGTGTATACGTTTTTTAGGCGCTGTTGTTTTGCCTGGAATGTTCCACTAAATAGGATCAATCTTGGCAATCTCCATGGAAACAAGCAGGTGACTCCACAAGTTTTGGAATTAAATAAATCAAATTAAATTATAGATATGTTTATACGACACTGTAGAACATTCCAGAAAAAAAACAACAAAAAAAACAATAACTTTTTTATAAGGCAAAAAGGTGATGGACCACCCCACCAGAAAAACTCGCAAAGTGTAGCTTTAAACTCCCGGCAAGTGTAAAGTTACAGAGGCACTTGTGCTCGCCGAAGTCTGGAGGAGTGATATTAGACTATAGGTGAACAACAACACCTGTTCCTATTGTTTTCTGCAATCAGCTTCCAACATTTCTCAAACGCAGCCAACTCATCTGTCAGCTCGCAACAATTTCAGCTGGCACGAGCGGCAAGGACGCGTTTCAATCAACAAGTCAATCACCGGTTTAACACATATTTACAACCTCAGATATGCCGTCGGGAGGCGTCCGCGCAGGCTCTACCTCTGTTCTTTTTCTTTAAAGGCAAGACAACTGTAGTTAATCACCCTTCTTCGGAACGGAAAGAACACGTGATTATCGCTGGTGATTTGAGCATTAAACAGCGAGGAGGAACACGACTCCGCGAGGGCTCCGCGTTCTGCGTTAAAACTGCGTAACGCGCGGCTCCCGGTTGTCCGATGCGCTCGTACCACGGAAACGGCTCAACTGCGAATCTGAAAAGCCTGTGCACTGTTTGGAAATTTCTAAAGAAAATTTGTTATTTGAGTGTTTTAAATGAAGCTAGTTCCTACATTTACGCAGTTGTTTACCCTTTGTTACGGTGATCTCACGGTGATGGCCGCAGACGAGTAATTTACAATGTGATTTAATTAGCGCACGGCTGTTAGCCATTGGAATTCTCACTGACCGCGGTATAATAATATTTAGTACAGATGGGGGGCAGCTAAAATTGATATTGTCGTGTTCTGGTTGTTTATTTTCTGAACACAAAGGCTATTGTCCGCCGTAACCACAGACTGTGTAAAGAAGTGGACTAAGTGAGCGTGACGTCACCCACAGCGTTCGGCTCCAGTCCATGAAGCTAATCGAGGCTAGAGCGGTTATAGGGGTGAATTTGGAGCCAAGTTCAATATTTGGAACTCCGACCGCGAGTATCTTAGCAACCAAAGAGCCAATCCAGAGCGAGGCTGCTGAAGGTAACGCCCCTTCCCGTTGGCACCGCTGGTTTACGGCGTGGGCACTTAGCAACGCTGTCAACCAAACCTGTAGCTAATGCTAGCGGGAGTGACGTCGGGTAAAGAAGGCGTCTGATTCGTCTGTTATTAACGTTCATATCTTGATTTACGGACAAAATAGCGAAATAAAGACACCAGGATCATGTAGAGCGGGTTAATACGAACATTTTAAGAACAGAGAGACGAGTGACAATTTGTCAGTGTAAAGTGAACCGGAGCCAGAGTCGATGGAGTCAGAAGGGCACCCATGATCACTTCCTGTTTGGAACGTGGCAGCTAGCACGTTAGCTTTGTCCATTTACACACACAGTCTAGGTGTTACCGCATTAAAACGCTAATAGTATAATAATATTTAAGTACGGATGGGGGGCAGCTAAAATGGATACGTTAAAATGCAGATTAATGTAGTAATATAACGAGTTCTAGAAATGATCAGGTTCAACATTTTTGCATTTACCTTTTGGATATTTCATAGCAAAGTACAAGGTAATCAAAGTTTTTCTCAAAGCCCATCTGAGAGTAAACCAACATCACACCACCAATTGAGTAGAGTTTCTTGTTTGTATGAGGAAAATACAGTATGTACAGTAGGTTTTTTTTCTTATAGGACCAATTGCTACAAACTGCAAAAAATAACCAAAAACTAAACAGTATTTAAGGAGACAAAAGTGTGAATAAAACCCAAATTGACACAAAGGATCAGATATTGAACCCAGCAGTGACTTGGAGGTGTTGGTGGAGCATCACTCACAGCAGCCCATTCTAATCACTAGGCCCCTTCGTCACGTAGACGGCTCTAATGGTCCCACTGGGAGCACTTAGATCTCAGCTCCTCTGCAGTAAACCTCACAGCGCAGACCTGGCGCTGACAGACCCTCGCGTGCCAGACACCGGTAGCAAGGAGCAACACCAGCACCACCAGCGCCATACGTGGACTTGTGCTGCGTTCGGTCGTCAAGAACTTACAAAGCAACTAAACCAAGTCTGATAGGGTGTTTCAAGTCAAAGTTGATGTAAAAGTTAAAAGTGAGCAAGTACTTATTAGAGATCGACCGATATGTTTTGTTTTGTCATGACCGATGCCGATACCGATTGTTTAGAATCCAGAGCAATTGATGGCTGATAAGATCTGGGCTGATATTTTGGGTAGATTTTGATTTTTTTCCCCAAATTAAGTTATTTAAAGTTACTACAAGCACTTTTTTTTATGATAAATCTTTAAGAGAGCTGTGTAGTCGCGTTTTGCAGTTATCTCTTTGTATTAAAGTGTTAAAATAAAGCGTTGTGTAGACTTTTAGGCAGCAGAGATTTAGGGCCGATAGCTGATACGCTAAAAGGCCAAATATCGGCCTGATATGTCAGACAACCGATATATCGTTCTATCTCTTGTAGTTATGACTAAGGTTGTAGGCCTTTAACTGTTTAGTCGATTAATCGGTGTCAAAATTTGTATTTGTTGACAAATTATTTTTGAGTTTTTATATTTTTTTAGTATTTTAGATTATAATTCTTTTATTTAAATGGTATATAGTCTCATTATATCACGTGTTTCCACCTTCAAAGAAACTCAAAAGCTCTTTACACCAAGAAACCACTCACCCATTCACACGCACATTCACCCACCGGTGTACACAGACACTGAGGTGAGGGGGGGGTTAAGTGTCTTGCCCAAGGACACAACAGCAGCATTCATCTGTGGGAGCTGGAATCGCTCAACTCACTAAAGCCAGTCTCCGAAAACAGACCAGTAACTGACCAATGGAACGTTTACGTCAACTCGGCTTAGCAAGTGTCACGTACAAAAGCAGTTACGTTAACCACACGTAAACAGTAGCAAAAACAACAAAAGGTGTCAGCTCTGCACTAAACTCAAAATATCAGATCGTTACAATACTCGGGCAGTTAGTCAGTCGGCAGATGTAACGCGTGGATTCAATTTTTGCATTTTATCAGCAGACTATTTGTTTTTGCTTGACTAAAATGCACAATAATGACATTTAATTTGCAAGTACTTGAATCAAAAATGTTTACGTGCGCTCTTTGATAAATTATAAAAGCCATACTGTGTCTTTTCCATAACAAATGTCTGAAGCCTAATTACAGCGCTCTTTACAAATGAACGCGTTTGCCCTTTTGCTCTATAAGACGCGTGGAGCTGGATACTGATTACTCATTCTTTTTACGTGAACCCAAAGAATTATGAAAAGTGTTAAAGCTAACCCGCTGTTTCATTAGCATGCGAACCCGAATTACCCCGTATTAAAACTTTGACGGTAGCTCGGTCGGCGTGTTTGTTGGTGTGCCCACAGACACGAAGGTTGGCGGTTCGAATCCCGCTCTCGACGTGAATTTATCAAAGGTTTGACTGTGCGGCGATGCTTGTGTTCACACTCAGGACTAAATGTCAGGCTTGTCTCACAGCAAAGAATTTATCAAAGGTTTGACTGCGCGGCGATGCTAAATGTCAGGCTTGTCTCACAGCAAAACGATGCTGACACACTGTACGAGAAAAACTAAACGTCGCAGTATAAAAAGTGAAAAGTATCAATACTAATTAATACTGAAGCTAGTACTGAAACTAGATACTCACTTGAACAAGCATTGATACTTAAAAAAAACATACACAGAGCAAAATTGGTCCATTCCTGAATAGCTTTAGAATGGTGTTGGTCAATATTAAAACTAGTATGAAACCATGTGATAAAATGAAAACTTTCTATCATTTTGACTATGGAACAGCGCCCTCTGCCTGTCAGATCCTCTCAGTCTTTAACCCATCTCTTCTCCCTGGCATTTAATACAAGCTAGACAGGATATCTTGGTGTTTTATTGTTATTTTCCTTTGTTTTGTATTATCTGTATATTTGTGGGGTTTTTTTACTTTTCATGTGGCACTTTGGGCAGTTCAAGTTGTTTTTAAATGTGTTATATATATAAAATTGAACTGAATAGCACATTGTAGTGTTTTACGATCATTGTGGTATCGAAATTGGGATCAAATATAACGCCTTTTTCTTGGTGCTGAAATCAAGTTTGACAATTTAATATTATGACAACCCTAATGCCGATTTTGAAAAAAAAAAATTCAATTTAAGTTGACGTAACTCACACATGCATTTAACTGAATAATTCCCTTTTTTGGAGTGTCCCAAGGAACTTTTGAACCAGCTGCAAAACAATTACGAAACAGACACAAGGGTAAGTAAAACAACCACTAGCATGCTAACTGCGTACTTCCGGATTAGATTAGATGCAGACAGTAAACAGCTGACTCATTTTGACCTCGACAGCTTATTATACAATAATATATCTGCACTGGGTCAGGACAATTTTTGCTTAAATACATGGAAAAAAAAAAAAATGTTGGTATTGAGTTGTTTGAATTGAGTTTGACCTTTTAGCGCCATGGCAACACTAGAATAAAATACTACCAATTTGGGCCAGTTCAGGAGGAAGCGTGAGTGTGGAGCCCCCCGCTGTAGTGCACATAATGAGCGTCTGTGTTCGGTGTTACCTGGTGATGATGGCCAAGTGGGGCGGGCTCATGCAGGCTCCCATAAACAGCACCACATTCTCGTGCCGGGTGTTGCGGTACGCCATCACCTCGCGCTTGAACGCTTTGAGCTGGTCCTCGTTGTCCCGCTCGATGTCGATGAGCCTGATGGCGACCTCCCCGTGCCAGCGTCCGTGGAAAACTTTGCCGAACCGCCCCTTTCCGATCATTTCTCCGATTTCGAGCTGCTCAAACGGGATGTCCCACTCCTGCAGGAAGATGCTGGTCTGACTGGCCTTGCGCGGAAAGTTGCGCGCCGACAGGAGAGACAGGTTCATCTCCTCAAACTCGTCACCTGAGTCCTCATCATTCCCCTCCTCGTTCTGGAGAAAAGCAGAATTTACATGTAAGATTCTTAAATAGACCCCACAATGATATACATCAAAGCACTAGATTACAGTATATTACTTACAGTACCAGTCAAAAGTTTGGACACACTCTCTCGTTCAGTGTTTTTTGGGGGTTTTTTTACTACTTTGTACATTTTATATACCGTATTTTCCAGACTATAAGTCGCACTTTTTTTCATAGTTTGGCTGGGGGTGCGACTTATACTCAGATGCAACTTATATGTGAAATTATTAAAATATATAATTCACATCTTGGTTATTGTCACACTGACAACCGCTCTAGGCTTGTACCAGTATCTACAATGCGGTGCAGTGCTTCATCTGCCTCCGGAGTTGGCAGAGTTGTTCAGAAGCGACACCGAGGATGAAGAATTCAATGGATTTAATGATTTACAGTGAGACTGAGAGTTTGGTAAACTTGTTAGCTTGTTTTTTATGCTTTATTTATCTGATTAATTGTTAATATCTTACATTAACACAAGAGACACTTATTCAGTTCATTGTCTGCGCTCCATGTAGCTGAATAAATATAAATGTGTTACGTTAGCGTGTTGTACTGATATTCAGCCTGTTTTTCTCTATTTTATTGTTATTATTATAACTTGCCTTTAAAGATAAAATGTCTGTTCTTGGTCTCGGATTTTGTAAAATAAATTTCCCCAAAAAATGCGACTTATAGTCCAGTGCGACTTGTATATGTTTTTTCTTCATTATTATGCATTTTTTGGCTGATGCGACTTATACTCCGGAGCGACTTATAGTCTGGAAGATACGGTACATACAGAAGACATCAAATATATGAAGTAAGTTATATGTAATTATGTCGCAAAGAAAAAAGCCACTCTTTGCTTTGACGAAAAATACTTATTAGTTATTTAATCATTTTTTCTTTGCTTTAAGGAGACCAAATATGTTAAATATATGAGGAAAGTTATGATACATTTTCTCATATCTCCCAGCCCTGGCCTTGACCTAGCCTTGAATCCCGCTCTCGACATAAACATTATTGGTTGAGCGGTCAGATCCACTGACCCACAGGTTGGCGGTGCAATTCCAGCTCTCACAGTCTGCGTACACTGGTGTATGAATGTGTGTGTGAATGGGTGAGTGGTTGAGTTGTTCCTTGATGTAAAGTGCTGTATAAAAATGCGACCATTTACCATTTAGTTGGTCTCCATAAAGTATTCACATCTTAAATGAAGAGCCACCTGTATGGTTTTGCACAGACAGGTACATAGTGTATATAGAGTTTTAAGCTGTAATAACTAGCTGAATGTTCAATCCAAACAATGAGGGAACTGTCTGTGTCGGTCCATGAAGTGCTCGACAAAAAGGCTATAATTATATGTCTGAAAATATATATAATTTCTCTTTTGAATCTCAAATGTGAAATAACAGAAAAAGTAAATAAGCTATTGACAGAGAAAAATGTCCAGGAGAGGACAGCCATCCGTGTGAATAGATTTTAAAGTAATGCATTCCACATGTAATGATGTATTGAAAACGCCCGCTGGAGTCTGAGAAAGGCAATTTCAGCCTCAGTGTTTTATTGTTACACTAATGACAATCATAGGAGCCGGGTACATACACGTCACCTGAAGGCTGCTGACAGAAAACTGACAAATTACGGTAAACTCAGTCCCTCTGTTCTTTCAATTTACAAAAGAAATAAACATAAATGTGGCGCCAGTGGCAGTGTGGCAGTGCAAGTAAAGGAGCACTGTGTAACTTTTCTGGTGGAAGTCTTTCACCTCCCTGCTATTGCTTTGCGCGTTTCCAGCTCCATCGATTCCAATTCACTTTCTACTGAAAAACCGTCGCCCCTCTCTCTGTAACTGCTGCTGTCAGACTCGTCATTTTGGTCTTAAAATGTTCGTATTGACCTGCTCTACATGATCCTGGTATTTTTATTTCGCTATTTTGTCCATAAATCAACTTAAAATGTCGTATTGACCTGCTCTACATGATCCTGGTATTTTTATTTCGCTATTTTGTCCATAAATCAAGATATGAACATTAATAACAGACAAATCAAGCGCTTTCTTTTGCCGAGGTCGCCCTTGCTAGCATTAGCAACCGGTTTAATTGACAGCGTTGCTAAGTGACTGCTCCCTGCTACACCAGTGGACAGGGTGGGAAGGGGTGTTACCTTCCACAGCGTCGCTCTGGATTGGCTCTTTGGTTGCTATGATACTCGCGGTTGGAATTCCAAATATGGAACTCAGCTCCATTCACCCCTGTAACTGCTCCAGCCTCGATGAGCTTCACTTGACTGGAGCCAAAACGCTGTGGTAACGTCACGCTCCCTTTGTCCACTTCTTTATACAGTCTGTGTTCTGACGTGTCATTTGACCTGATGACCTGCTAGTCTCCGTGGAGAGGTAGCGGACCCGCCACTGGAAAAGCTACACAGTGCACCTTTAAAGCAGAAAAGAAAAGTGGACTCACATCTGATGTAGGCTCCACTTCGATCTGAAGTAAAGGGTTGCCCTCATGCCTAAAAAGACCAATAACATTGAATGAGATAAATTGCGTTTGTTCACTGTTCACTGGTGAGAAACAGAGTCACACACAAAGCGCAGAGAGCAGAGTTTATCTGGGTCTCCACTGCAGAGCTGATTGTCCATTGATTGTGCCTCTCTAAGTTTTCACTGACCCTGAACATGCGATGATGTCTGTCCTCCTCTGTCTGTTTAAACCTGTCAGCCACAGGAAACAGCGACCTGTGCTGGAGGTTTGGTCTGACCTCCTCTGTCTGTTTAAACCTGTCAGCTCAGTAACAACACAACATTCTTTCACATTAAACTGTTTACAACACATTAGCACCTCAAGTCAGTCCGCTGCACCTTGTAATGGATTTGTAATGTCTGTAATATATTGAATCTACGCAAACCAACAGCGAACAGTCACAGGAGCTGCTGTTCAGACAAATAAAATACATCTATGTACAGTGTGATTTATTACACCTGATAGAGGTTTCCCCCTGGGTGGGGCATGTCACCTTCATGGGAGCTCAGCGTAAATGAGGCCAGTTCTGTGCTCTGTGTGGATGACTGGAGTGTAGCATCATTGTAACCTCTCACAACCTTTCTTCGGCATTTTAACGCGCCTTTGCAAAGCACTGCTGCAGCACGGGCCAAGACACAGGTGAGGCAGTGAATAAAATAATGTGATTCCTGCGGCGCCAGAGCCCCTGTGCTCTGTAATGAGAGGATCCTGTCGGAGCAGGGGTCTGAGACAGGCCCTCATTAACCCAGGGACAGGACCATTAAGGCCACAGACATGTGCGCGATCTCTGCAGCAGCATAACATAAGATCTGGGCTAGGAGGGAAAAAGTGTTAATTAAATCACACCAACAATGTGCTCACATTCATCAAAAGACAGAAGAGACCTTTAGAGAGATCAATGCTGAGATACACCGAGCAGCATCTCACAAATAATGGTGTGATCATTTTCTCCAGCGCTGTAGAATATACATCATGTATTTGTGTAACGCACTTTAAAACACTCAAGTCTATATATGTAGGTTTTTTACTTAAAGAGTCTCCCATTGAACACAGAGCCTCAAAGCAAAGGCAGTGAAATTGGATTAAACTAAGAAAGTGGAATAAGGATTAAAATATGTGTTTTTGGATATTGCTTGCAGGGAACACAGAGCACTTTCTTTGCCTGTGGCTCAGCAGTACAAGTCAATGATGATAGAAGCTCACTCAGCCCAGAGCAGGCTCCATATTTACTGTTGGACCGGTTCCAGGCTGTGCCTACACACTTTTATGCCGCATCAGTGATTAATGTGATCTTGGCTTTCTCTGTCGATAACCAGGTTAGTGCACCTCATTCAGGAGCAGACGGTGAATGGGACAAAGAGCTGTATAATCCTTTCATGTAGGAGGTGATTATGTGCTATTGGCTCCCATTATGATAACATTTACACGGGGCCTTGTCATTGTAGATGTACGTATACTTTTAAGAAAAATAACATATTTAGCCCCTGAAAGAACTTAATTTAAGCATGTGCTTTGTGAGGGTCAAGCAAAAACTAGTTATGAACAGCGGAAACCCTGGCTCCAGGCCCAAGCGACTGTTCGTAAGAATGTAACGGACACTAACGTCATTGGTTTATCTGTGGCATTTGGTGGCATTTTGGTAAAATGAATATAGACCATATGTTAACATTTGATTTAGGGCATTTCTCTATAGGCAAAGCACTGAAATCACATAGCCACACTATTCCCTTTCTCCATTTCAGAACCTTTTAAAATGGTGTTGGTATTTTGTAATTGAATTGTCGGTAGCTTTATTAACTATTGATTCACATATGCCCGTCTATGTCCATGCCATTGTGTGCAGCCTCGGCCAACAGATGCCCACTTTCTTGGTCTATTTCTCGTGATAGATTGAGCTCCTGATCTAATTAACATTTGGGTCGAAAAGCATCTCATCGCCCCGCCTCCTCCTCTTCCGGTTGTTTTCCCGAGACCGCCGCTTCCTCACAGAGCCAGCGCAAATCCTCTTGGCATCACAAGTGTAGCGGAAACTCAAGACCATGTTAGCATTAATCTCGCGGTCGTGATGTCAGGCCTCACATTGAAATTGTCACCCAAATATCTGTGCTCCAATAACT